>JAHFWJ010000657.1:1800000-2071068 GCA_028555115.1 Himalopsyche japonica | reverse complement strand
AGTGTATAGAGCATTGTTTCAGACGCACCTTACGATTAAAATATAATAAAAACATATTTTAACACACTGAAGAAATAGCAATGTATTTAAGCTCTACATAATTTTTATAAAATATAATTGATATCTAGATATTTCGGCTCATACCATCGTCAAAACTATGTTTGAATGAACATTTGCTTATATATATATATATATATATATAGAGGTGTAGAAAAGGTACACAATACATTTTCTCTCCTGTTTTAACGACCTAGCTTATTTCCTGCTAGCAATAAAACTAAAAAAAGACTGTAAATGAAATTAAACAGGCGGAAATTTCAATGAGCTTACCTATTGGACGGAGATGGTTTATTGGATGGGGATGGTTTATTACGGAAAAGAATTAGTCCCTCGCAATGGTCTGAGGAGCGGCGACAAGTTTATATTAGTTTGTTCGTCAAGAATTTCGTGTGATAATTGATTCCTATTGATTTCCAGCTTTAATAATGGATTTCTACCTAGTAAATGCCAATTCAATCAATAAAACATATTTAACTTATTAAATATTAGTAATGTTGGTATCACAGCTTTTCCTGAATTGTGATCTAATGTCCGTTCGCAGTCTAGTGGATTTCATCTCCTAACCGAGGTTTCTCAACAGAAATCGTTTCACTAGAACATCTCGTTTTTCAGTTGATCAGTTCCTTCATTTTTAAAAGGAGTTTGAAAAGAAATTTAGGATCGAACTTGTGGTTCGTTAATTACTATTGTTACACCCCGTTATTGAGGTTTAGATACGTAGAAGGGAATTAAAGAAATCCAAATGGATTCAAAAAATATTTAAATAATGAAACTAAATTTTAAATACTGCTTCTAGAATTGTATATTGTGTAATTCAGGACCGCTTTCGTTCATTGTGAGTATTATCAATTAATACTAATGCTCGTAAAAAAAATTACAACTCATTCAATAGTCAATAATCAGTTCGTTGCAACTATTTTTTACCGAATCTAAGAATTATGGAGATGAACTCAGTAACAAAGTGTCCTTACCTGAACTCAGTCAAAGCTTCAAGTCATTTTGTATTCACATCACCAAGAGGGTGTCTAAGAACTGATGAAAACATTGATAAAATTTAAGACATATCGGATCCAGGGCCGTTAAATTTGAGCAAGCAAAACGATGATTTCGAATGCATTCATAACAACTTTATGTAAATACAGTGAAACCTCGATATTAGGGACTCTGAAAAAATAACGGTAATTGCGGGAAACGGTTAATGCGGGAAAGCTTCAAATAATAATAAACAAGTAAAATCGTAAAAATATTTATTTATTAGTTACTTGTACATACTGTATATAAAATTTATTTTTTAAAAAAGTCCTTTATGTTCGTTTGCTTCTTTGTTATTTGGCACTTTAATCTGAACTTGTTACTAAACTTGTGACTAAAAGTTTGTATGTACAGGAATCATTATTACCATGAATTTTGAACAACTCTACATTTGCATCATAAACAATAATACGCGTGTGGTGGATTTCAACTCAAAAAATAGCACATGCGTCCAATGCGTTACGTCTGACATGTACAGCGGATTCCAACGTGTCTAGACATAACACCTGCACTCGGCTGTGTCAAACTTGCTTGCCGAGATACGGAGAAATATGCGATAAAAACGGTCAATCGGGATAATATTTGTGACGGGACCAAAATATTTAGACAATTATCGAGGAAATCGGGGAATCGGGAAACGGTCAATGCGGGATTATTTAACATTGTTCTTATGGGAGTTTGACGGGACTATAAAAAATAAGCGTTCCATCCGGGAAAACGTATTATGCGAGAACGGTTGATCGAGGTTCCACTGTATTGAATTAACTAATATTTGTTGTATATGCGTATAACGTTACTATTTGATCCTAAAAACGAGAAATAGATAAAGTGAGCAACTACATCGTCTCTTTATGCTGAAATATCCGATAATGGTCGAGTGATTGATTTAAAACTAGTTCTCATAAAGTAAGATGTCTCTTTTTTAGTTCATTTCCTTCACTCGCAAGATTGTTGGAAATGTCAAAAACTTAGTATATTTGACCTTTTACTTTGTGCATACGAAATATAATATATCAAGTAAACCATCAAAGAAGTTCGAGCCCAAAACTACTTCTCTTATTAGAACCCTTTCGATATCAAACACTGAATTATTATCAGCGAACAGTTAAAAGTCAAGTATTGAGAAACAGATTGAATTTTACGAGGAATGTTTAAATTAAATCGTATAAGAGACATCTCTCGATGATTACCACTGCTTCTTGGCATATATATTTTTTTCTATACTATCACCAGGTCAAATATCGTTACAGAGTTAAAAACTAAAATGTATACTAGACCGACTAAATACACTGATGTCAATAATTATTATCAAAATGTCCGCACTATTCGATTTTCAAATTTCGAATTGTTTAATCTTGATTTCATGACATGGCGTTCTTAAAACAAAAGATAAACGAGTACGACTTGTTTTTCGTGTTGGTTACGTGATGGCATCTGACAGAAGCTATTATTATAACAATAAAATATGTTTTTTTTTTATAAATTGATCTTTGAAATTTGACGGTCGTATTAAATAAGGACGTAAAATCAAGATGTTATTGACGTTACATAATTTGATGGCGATTCGAAATCAGTAAAATGAGAACCCACTTCGATTTCATTGAAAGCAGTGCTTGAAATAAATCCGTTTTATTGTTCATAATGTAATGTGAAGAGAAGTAAACAAACTAGTCCTGTACTAGCCACAACCATCCACCCAATTCGCTTCGCTTCGGTTGAGAAACTGAGTAATAAGTATTACTATAGAAAAGCCATTTTATGAGATAACCTTAGTTAAATTCAAATATCTACACATTCTAATTGAAATTTTAAAAAATATGCATTGGTTGATTGAATTGGCATTTCCTTGGTAGGACTCCATTATAACACGGTGAAAAAATAGCAATGTATTTTAGTTCTACATTTTTTTTTATAAGATATACTTGATAACTATTTCGGCTCACGCCATCATCAGAACTATGTTTGAACGTACATTTACTTACCTATATATAGCTGTGTAGAAAAGGTACACAATAAAAGTATCTGCTCTTTTGCTTTAACAACATAGCTTATATCGTGCTAGCAAAAAAATTAGTTTATTTTAAATTTAATTTAGGTTTTTTTTTGTTAGTACGATATAAGCTAGATTGTTAAAACAAGAGAGAGGATATATTGTATACCTTTTCTACACAGCTATATATAGATAATCAAATGTTTGTTTAAGCATTGTTCTGACGATGGTGGGAGCCGAAATAGCTATCAACTAAATCTTATAAAAAAAAATTTAAGAAATAAAATACATTGCTATTTTTTTAGAGTGTTAAGATATATTTATATTTTGTTCTTCGTCGATTAATATTCATATTTGATAGCAAATTTATAAAAAAAAATCTTAAGAAAACTGGGAGAAATATTTTAAATTGCACTCAGACTCGTTGCTCGTCTATGATTTATGTTCAGTCATTGATAAGAAAGTTTCGTCTTAATGAGGCAAATAAGTTGATGAACAAGAGTGCATTTGTTTGTGGCACTCTATTGTGACATGCATAAACTATTATAAGTTTGCACTCACACTGCAGAAACCTTAATACCGTCGCACGATTGTCTCACTTAAAATTATTATAATAATGTTAGTGCTTTGTTTGCGCGCAGGTATTTCTCTATAAACAGGGTTGCAAACGTTAAAAAATATGGAAGAAGAACTTTGGTGAGAATTTTTGATTCATGTTGAGCATATTGTCTTGTAGAAGATTTGGTCAGTATACCAACAGTGCTTTTTTATCAAATAAAGTACAAAAGGAAATGAGGTGAGTGTTTGGGCATATATTTGTTACGTGTTCCATGTATTTTAGTTTTTTTTGCTTCTTTATGGATGTTAGTTTTAAAAATATTTTAATTCAAATTGCTACTAAATTTGTTATTCTTTGAGTGTGTTATATGACATGGGTTATATCTCTTTGAACAGCATCTTCAGACTAACTCTATCGCAAGGTTAATTTTGACTCTTATTCTTAACTTACAAATGAAGTGAGGGGTAAGAATACTTCTTTACACTGAAGATATTGTAGCAGTAACGTCACTTATTATAAATAGTTCGATTATTTTTTGGTGTCTGATTTTCCTTCCATATCCGTAAAAGAAAATTGATCCACCCATAATGTATGTTTAAGTTAAGAATTAGAAGTATTGATTATTTTTGTAATAAATAACCTTTTTTTTTTGATATATTGTAGTTAGTCTGAAGATCAAATTTATCATTGGAGCTCAAATAGAATATGGATCATTAGAAAATATATTTACATAAATATTAATATCCTAATTTTAAGATATTAGCCAAATTCAAACTTCCACGCATAAAATATCACCTATTCATCATTGTTGCAATTTTAATACCATATTGTCTAAGGTAACATACCTGGAATAAAGCATTAAAAAACCCATCACTTAAATCGTTACATGAAAATGTCTAAATAGGGACATCTTCCTACGCAAACAAAATTAGAAAAAATTCGAGCGAATTTTTTGGAAGAGGTATTTGGTAACCCTGCCTATATCGAACCGTGAGCGATGCCATTATAAGTCGACGCCGGATATTGAACCCTGGAATGCAGGTTGGAAGACTGTGGTTCGCGAGACCACTGAGAAGTATTATTTGCATAACGTTTTGCTGATGCTCTTGCTGCAAACAGTCTGGTATTTCAAAGAAAAACTATCGATTATTAAGTCAGAAGCTACCTGTATCGTTCGAGATAAAGATAAGGGTAAAACATTTGACCAGCTTTAAAGAGTTCACTCACATTCACATAATTTTACTGTAATAGTTTACAGAGAAGTGATGAGATAAATGTATGTGTTGATGGATTTAGTAGACGTGATGTGTGTTGAAATATGTCAGAATATTTTCGATTACCTTAATATAAAATACATGTAATTATAGATAAGATAAGTACTATTAGCGAAATATTTATCGTATTTTACAAATAAAATACTGTCACATTTTTGTCGAAAAAACACATCCAAATCTTTACAATATTTCTATACATCTTGTAATAATTGGTTAATAATTGAGTAAAGTTATTATTTAACGTTATTTACACATGTGTGTATAAACTAAAAAAAGAAAAATATAGAGAATAAACGTCGTCATATATTATATATACTCACCCTATGATAATGAAATTGAGGATTTTAACATGATATTTAATTAATCCTCATTTACAAAAAAACTTTACCGCAGCGGACCACCTTGAGTCACACATCAATCAATAAAAGTGGAGAGAAACGTCTGTTTAGTGGTAAATATTATTTTTTATCATACAGTGATTATCAAAAAGGATTCGCTGATTTCTTTACCGATTTCAATTAAAAAGCTACAAGCTGAGGAGTCATTTTGTGTGATATAATTGTTTTAATAGGCATATATTAATAAAACATGTAGGACATGGTTATAAGTCACCAAGTATAGTAAAAAAAAGGCACAACATATACTGTTCAGCTCAGTGAACTATGAATTTCCGTATATCAAAACTGAAATGATTTCAGTCATGATTTTTATTTGAAATCTTTTCAGTAAGCTTACAGTTCTCAACATCTGAAACTATTCAGAGTGTGTGGGAGTGAGCGACCCGAAACAATTAAGTTATCGAAAGTTTGTCTATGGCATTAGCGCGATGAATCAATATACGATTACAGAGGTTGGATAGATATATATTTTTATAAACATTGTAGGAATAAATATATATTTTGTCATTGTCTCGTATAAATTGTGTAAAGTAAATAATTATATCTTATTTTATATATTATAGTTTAAATAAAATCTTAAAACTTGGCCAAATATACCGTAACTCTGAGGTGTTTTTACATTTCGCAATGCTTCAAATTTACTTATGTTATGTTGTGATATGATTTCGAATGTTTGATATAAATTGAAAATTCTACAAAACTAAATTCATAGCTCACCTTTACTTAAAATGGAGATTTAATTCTTTGTTGCGTCACAGATATACTATTTGACATCAAATTGATTAAAGCGGAAGTCCGGAAAGGCTTAGCTGGAATTTACTTTAAAATTTTATAGTGGTATTGTGAAGAACTATTATATATATGATTAACACGACAATTAAAATTGTGGTATTAGTGCGATACAGTAGAGAAAAGTGATTAAGGAAGCTTTTTTAAAAATAATGTGGGTTTAGTTTCACTTCATTTTGAATCGATAGTATACATCAATTATACCTTGCCTAAAAATGGTATATTATAAAATTAGTACAGTGAAAAAATAACAATTTATTTTAATTCTACAAAGATTATAACGTATATAGTTGATGAGCTATTTCGGTTTATCCCCCATCAGAATTATCACGTTCTATCAAGTAAATGCCAATTCAATCAATATATAATAATATTCACTTTCAATGTATTGACTGTCACTTTTTCTGAAAAGGCATTATATTATATTATTAAAAAACTATTTGTAGTAGTAGTGTTTAATGTTTATTACTTCTATTCAGTTGATATGCTCGCAGTGAGCGAAACCGGTCCTTAAAGTCTTAATATAAAACTGTGGAGATAGTAGTATTGATTCTGTTCTATTATAAAATAAAAATCTACTTTTAACGTCAGAGCACTCAAACTCAAATAAACATCCAATAAAGTGCATAAAAAGGTGGGTGTTGCAGAAAATAGCGATAATATTACTTTGAGCGAGCGCTTTTCCGCCGTTGGCAGCGATTTGTGAATAAATTATGTGAGAAGTGACGCATTGCAAACGAAGGCCAATTATTTTATGAACCACCCTGTCGTACCGAGAAATTAGTCTAATGGAAAACGAATTGCAGTGCATACTGTAATTACTTTACGATCGATAGTGGGAACAATGTCGGGTCGCTCGTCGCCGGGGGAGAAATATCACAGGAATACGTTCAGTTAATATCGGATACAAATGAAAAATTCTTTAATCGACATGAATTGATACTGACAATTTAAGAAAAGTAAACGTTTCGACATCATAAATTAGTTATGTACTAACAATGCGCTGAGTAATAATCCTTTTAATACTCTAATTGTTTTGCAAGTGAATTTAATTGATAACCGTACACCATAAACTCTTTGCACTGTTTCGAAATAGAAAAGTCCAACAAAATGGACCGATAATTTTTAAGCCTAATAAAAAATAATTTATTAAGAGAATTAATGAAAATAATTCGTCGAAAGTACATTTTAGTGATGACTATGAAGGAAAGACATGAGAGACAAATGATAATAATCTTGAACGAGCTGTGCGATTCCAGCGAGATTTAAAAAAGATTTTGGTATCTTAGGAATAATAAAATAAAGAACATAAAAAAGCGAAATCACAGTAGCGTACAACCAAATTTGTTTTTAAAATAAATGAAACAAAGGAAACGAAAGATGGTAATTGTATTCATTATACACTTGCAGATAAATCGCCAATAAAAAATTTCAGCGACGAGAGTGATTTTTTGCCTAAAAGACAACAGAAAACAGGCACGTTTATTATCTAGTTGTGATAATGAATGACTTTATAATTATGTGACAAATATTTTTTAAATAATATAAAAAATAAGGTATCTTTTTGACATGTCTCTACCGTGCAAAAAGCGAATTTAATGGGTGTATAATATTATAAAAATTAAACAGAATTTCCAGTGCTTTTTTCCACTGTCTCGATTAATAGGTTGACGCCGGTATCGTTTATAAATTAACGAAATGATACTGGCAAGGATGAAATATATTTGAATACAATATACACTACAAATTGTGCTAAAATATGTAGTTAATTTATTCTCGGATAGAGCTGTTCTTAGAAAATCTACCAACTAAAATAATATCCATTAAATAAAATGCTATAGATAGAAATTGAAAAGAATGTTAAAAAAAATGTTTCATGAAAATTGTACAATTCTGTGAGCTTTAGAAATATTGAGTTGATAAACTTCAGTGAGAGACATCGGAGTAAGATTCTCAAATATTAGTTTGAACAAATTTATTTGCACCCAAGACAAGGAATTAATTATTATTCCGCATTGGATTGATTTAACACAATAGATTCACGCCAAGTCGTCCATTGTTTGAAACAATAGGAGCATCGCATATTGTCGGACACAGTTCGAATTCCGAAGACTATTTCCAAGAGGTGCGAGATAACCGCAAAATAAACTTTTAAAACAAATGAACGCTTCGTTATGACCATGATAGAATAAGTAAAAATGTGACAAACGGACTTCGATTATAATTGATCGATTCCTGTTAATATGTAAGAAAGTCGAGGGAAATTTGCATGTAGGCAAAAGCCTTCAAACATTTTTTTCGTAATGGCAATGAAAGACAGTAAATAATGAATTAACTTACGTTGAATATGAGCGAAAATGAATTCAAGTATCAAACAATAAAATTGTTGCCGAAAAATGGGCTACAATATATTTTGTGTGATGTAACCACTTATCTCAGTTCGTAAAATATTTGTTTTGTATACTGGGTATTTATTGATTCTCATTTTTTATGAATAGTGTTCTAATGGTTGGTTCTTTATCGGCCGATAATGTTGTCACGAGCGAAACCAATCCTGACCACTGTATTTAACTCATTCCCTGCTGTGCCGTTAAAAGGATACACAACACATAGACTTTGGAAATTATTGAATAATATTGATTTGAAACGATCTTATTGAGTTTGTCAGGACAAATCAAGCAATTGCATTGACATAAAAATTAGCGAGTACAACAAGGCTTTAACCACTGTTAATTCATATATTTTTGGGTATCAACTATCAGCCACCTCAACAGTTTAGACGTTAGCAGTCTGAGGGTCTACTTGAATAGTAGTTTTGGTAATTGTATTGGAAAGTAATTAAATAAGAAATATATTAATGCGGTTAGTGTATGGGAAATTCTGCTCTCGCCGAAACACCACCCAAACAGAGTGCGGTTGGTGTAAGCTTATCATTTCATACGTTTTCATCTCTATTCTATGTCAACATTGAAGCAGGGATATCCAATTCTAATAGAGCCGCTTACGCAATATTAATGGAATATTGAAAGTTAATTAATAAACTTCTCAGTTAGAAGTTGAGCCTGGAGAGAAGTGAGTTGCATACTTAGATCTATAAAAAATGAGTTTTTTTTGTTGGAATGTAGAATAGAAATAATTGGTTTTTATTTCTTGATATCACTTGTGCACTATGTTTGCTAGCAGAACTATAATAGTCTGTAATGCATAAAAATAAATTAAAACATTATTACACGGTGAAAAAAATAGCAATGTGTTAAAACACATTGCTATTATTTAAAAAAAATATATAGTTGATTACTATTTCGGCGCACGACATCGTCAGAGCTATGCTTAAACTAACATTTGCCTATCTATATATAGCTGTGTAGAAAAGGTACACAATACATCCTCTCTCCTGTCTTAACGGCCTAGCTTTGTTTCTTTCTCGCAATAAAACTAAATTTTTGAACAATTGTAAATGAAACTAAAAAATGCGGCTATGACAATAAGTTTACATGTGGCACGGAAATGGTCCATTACGGAAGCAAATCAGACCCCATCCCCCCCGTAGAGCGGCTTAATCAGCGGACTAACTTAGACGATGCTTGAGCCGAAATAGCTATCGACTATATATTTTTTAAGAATAATTTTGTAGAACTAAAATACATCGCTATTTTTTCACCGTGTTATAATGGAGTTCTACAAAGTGAATGCCAATTCAATCAATAAAACATTATTAATAATGTTTTTCAAATAAGTATAATTAACGGTGACGAAAATGTATTTATAATAAATATATCGTTTAGAAAACTTTTTTTAATAAGAATTAGTTGTTTAATTTTAATTATAAGGTGTCAATTGTAACTTCTTGACGGAAAGGCATGACGTTTTAAATAACAAAAATACATTTTTTAGTACTTATTTCCACAATATATTTTTTGATAAGGACTGATCAGTTGACAATGCTCGCGATGAGCGAACCGGTCCTGATCAAAAAATATATTGTGGAAATAAGTAGTAATAAATGTGTTTAAATTGTTTAGAATTAGTTGCAATTTAATTGCTCAATCTCTTCTTATGAAAGATAACGAAAAATGGTAATACGCTAGTTTGTGTTTTATTTGTTGTCTTTTGAACGAAATTGAAGGTGCGTAGGGAGGAAAAAAGTTTCATAGACACATGTCAATTTTAGATACAAAATTATAAATCAATGTAATTAAGTTTTCACTTTTAAGGTGTTAACTGTCACTTCTTGATGGAAAGGCATTATATTTTAAATAATAAAAACACATTTTTTAGTACTTATTTCCACAACATATTTTTTGATCAGGACCGGTTTCGCTCATCGCGAGCATTATCAACTGATATTTTATTATTAACTTATATATTATTAACTTATATATATATATATTTTTGAAAAATGATATTGCCTCCTTTTACTTAATTTTTTTACAGAAAATATTGGAACGCCCCTGACTGACCATATCTTCCCATCTCATCGATTCATCTTTAATCGACTTCTCATGTATTAATTTATTTTGTTCCATTAAGTAGTGATTGTGGGTTATTTTCGTCATTAAAAATTTCCCACTCCTTACTTCCTTATTGATTGTTTAGAGCTCCTAATGGATTATTGATTTACCATAATTGTAATTGTAATTCTTAATAAGTGATTGTGAACATTTAATTTTTATACTAATTTACTTTATTTGTATCAATATTGTATGATTTTATGTAAATTGTTTCCTAGTTCTTGTACCCATGGTTTTGTACACCTGCTACCATTAACTCAAATTAATTTTTTGTTTTGTATAAATAGACTTGTTTGTAAATTGTATTCTATCAGTTGATAATGCTCGCGATGAGCGAAACCGGTCCTGATCAAAAAATATTTTGTGGAAATAAGTACTAAAAAATGTGTTTTATTATTTAAAATATAATTAAGTTTTCATATCAAGTTAAGGGTATTTGATCCGACAACAGGACGAAATCGCAATAACGACACCAAATTGGTTTCACAACTGCGACAATTTTATGTAACTAAACGCACAGTTGGTGAATCAATCAGACGGACAACCACTGCTATAATATATGAGTATTATTGATTTCTATAAAGTTTGAAATTTGGGACACTTGAGGCACTAATATGCTAGAGAGGACGCATATCAAAGGTTTTCAGGGGGGTTGGCAGGTCGTCGGATAGGGTTGCGGTGTCCTGTGTTCCGTACACAGGTGCTTTATGCTTTATCAGTCACAGCCGGAAACAATACTCGCTTTCAGACTAATGAAAAGCGACGTGCGACCAAAGCCTTTTCGGTCCTGCATCAAATAGATGACTTTTACATGGCGAATTAGGGAAATTATTTAAAGTTAGGAAGGCTTTTTGAGATGCCAAATCAGTTAATCAGAGATAAACCTATTTGTATTTACAGAATTAAATGAAATAGTGAAAAAATCTATATTTACATGTTTCAGATTTTTTATGGTATGATCATTTTATAAAGTATACAATAATAAAACAAGGTAATTACAATGAATAAAAAACGTTTTTCTCTGAAAATGATTTGGATGATGCCACATAACAAATTTTAATTCAATGAAAATAAAAACGTTACAGTTAGTGAGATGAAAAAGTATTTAACACGGTGAAAATATATAAGCCATATATATATATATATATATATATATGATATTTCTGATGATGGCGCGAGCCGAAATAGCAATCAAGTATATCTTTAAAATTTTGTAGAACTAAAATAATTTTTTCACGGTGTTATAATAGAGTTCTGCCAAGTAAATGCACATTCAATCAATGAGAGAGTATTTTGTTATACGCAGATAAAACTAATATTGTATAAATTAACAAACAATAATTTAAGCATAAGTCTGGCGATGGTATGACACTAAAATATCCATAGATTTTTTACACGTATCCGTTTGTAAAAAACTAGGAAAAATATTTTATTATCATCCCTTACAACTCACTGTCTTGACAAGTTTTTTTCAACAACCGGAATTCCAATTTTTTGGAAGCAGATGTTTTTATATCGGCAGTATGAAATTTGCTTCATAGCTGACAAATACAAATGCAGTTCTTTATAGCAAATATCAGGGAGACGAATATTCATTATTTAAGCAATGTTTTGAATGCAACAAGCGAGTAATGACAGAGAAGATTTCGCACGTGCCGGTCAATGATTTGACGAACGCAAATTTAAAATTTCTACACTTTTAAAATAACTTACGAATACTCTTTATTAGTAGGAAAACGTACTGTATTTTTTAACCCGCCTAAACGGATACACCATCCTCCACATTAGTACGCTATAATTTCGCTTTTATATAATTATCAGTAAAATCGAAAGCACGTTGCATAATACATGCAAATCTGATGCATAACGAAATTTCAATTAACATAAAATGGCTTAAAGTGTGCCTCAAAAAAAGTGGTTGAAACTTTCGAGGACTTACAAGAATCTGAAGTCAGCACTTACAGTGATGAAGTGAAGATAAGGGGTAATGTTGAAGTTGGTTGCAGCAATCTATATTGATGTCAACGTCGTACTCTTAAATTGCGCTTTCCACAGGTCCGATATGGATACTCTTAATTTTATTTTTTAATCATGTCAGGAATATACCATATAATTGACACGCAGAGTTCAGAAGGCCTCGTATACTATACGTCTAATGTATTGGCTGTTATTTTGCTTAGTGCTGGGGACATTACTGTCCATAACGTGAATCACGAATATTTATAGATATATGAGACGCTTATTAAAATATGTTTCACCATTCAGTCAGGCTAGATGGGGATAAAAGCATTCAAAGTGGTTTCAAATGTGGTATCTTGGTGTATGGTTCTAAAGTTTCGTCATAGTCTTCCAGGTTTCGAATCAATGCATTCGAGTAGCCGGCCACGAAACTGTATTATAGTTTATGACATGCCTGTCGACTATTTCCAGATACAAGTATCTGAGGTGGTTGTTATTGTAAAAATACTACAGTATGTCGGTGATAGTTTGCAGTTCAATGGATTAATGAATTTGTATCTATCTATATGTTTTAGGAACGACTACGTTCCCACCTACCCCACTAATAAAAGCTATTGACTGTTAATGATCATGATATGATAAAAACATAAAATAAAAATTGACATCTGAAATATGTCGAATTGAATAACGGCATAGCAATAAAATTATTGACCTGTCAGTGTCAAGAATTTGAAACAAAGTGACCTTAGCGTGCCGCCATTTTCAAACCAGTGGTGCCACTCGGACGTAAGCGTCAAACGAATGCATTAGCTGAGGCACAACCAAACGGATCAATCTAATAATGGCAACCGCAAACTTAATTGTGGTCGAATAATATTATGATTGTTGATATATTGATGCCTTGACAGGAGCAGGTCAATTTTATTGATATAGGTCAAGATTGCGGGTTAATGCACTGTTTTGCGATAAATGTATTTGTCATATTTTATGCAAATCTATTTTATAAAAAGCAACGAGTGAAATGTTTTGACTTAAAATAATACAGATAAAAAACGTTTACATCACATTATTATCCATATACAGTTTCGGTTTAGAGATCCGGTAGCTGAAAATTCGCTTGTATGGTCTCCGTGTGTTCAAATCGTATTCCGGAAAATTACAGTTTTTGCTGCTTAAAGAAATTGTATAAACAAGCATTATGTGTAATTTTTACATACATTTTTCATCCTACCGGTCAAAATAAAACGAAACGAAAGTTATTTGCTAGCTGCGAACCATTTTATAAATCCTTCTTTTTTTAATCACCTACTCCGTAAAATGATTTCGGCCAACTTAATAACAATTAAAAAAATCTTTTATTGAAAAAGAAGTGATAAATTCATATGTTAGTGCTATTTTCACAATGTATTTTGTGAACAGGACTGCTTTCGCTAATAGCGAGCATATTCAACTGATAGATTACAAATAAGGCAATTTATACAAAAATACTGAATTAGGTATGCAAAATCAAACGTTTAAGAACTGAAAACAAATACTGAAAAACTTACAATATATACCTAAATGAAGTATAGCGATTTACAAATAGAATTTTAAGAACCTCTGAGTAATGAAAATAAAGTCAAATAAAAAAATCCAGTGTTCATAAAAAATCATGATAAATTCATTAGCAAGAATAACGAGTGGGAAATTTTCATAATCAAAATAACCTGGACTTGATATTTAAGGGAAATTTTATGCATTAATGCAATTTTTGATTTGGATTCTATCACTTGATGATGCAATATTGTGGTAATAGAACTAAAATTGTATTATTTTTAATATCATATAATGCCTTTCTATTCAGATGTGACAGTCCGTTATAATACCATAAAAATGATACGGAAATGGTTTAAAAAAAGAGATAGAAAGATAATAAGTGGTCACATTATAAATATATTTAAAAAATAATGTTTTATTTGTAGTTTCGTCATACGTTATACACTTCTTAGTAGCAGATTTATTTATATTATGCGTACAAACTGTCTTATAAAAGATTCTCTCAGTAGAACATTTTGTAAGGTTAACAAAAATAAAAGAAATGTGATTGCTCAGTACGGTTGAGTGTTCAATTCTTATCAGGGATTATTGTTCGTTATTTGATTTTAAGCTTGAATTGTTTACTTTGATTTTCCCATTTTCTATCTGACTCGAGAACGACTATGTGGCAAGATTGAAAGCTGTGTGTACAAACCATTTCGGAATGCCTTATTTTTATAAAAGTGAGACTAAAAAACTAACATGTATTGTGTTTTGATTTGAATTTACTCGTTAATATTGAAACAAATGATGCATAAAGCGTAACAGATTAACAAAAAAGTACAATTTTCTTTATTGATTGAATTGGCATTCACTTGGAAGAACTCCTTTATAAAACGGTGAAAAAATAGCATTGTATTTTAGTTCTACAACATTATTTTTTTAAATATAGTTGATAGCTATTTCGGCTAACGTCATCGTCAGAACTATGCTTAAACTAACATTTGCTTATCTATATATAGCTGTGTAGAAAAGGTACACAATACATCTTCTCTCCTGTTTTAACGGCCTAGCTTTGTTCCTTTCTCGCAATAAAACTAAAATTTTCAGAAATTATAATTGAGACCAAAAAATGCGGCTATGATAATAAGCTTACATGTGGCACGGAAATGGTCTATTACGGAAGCAAATAAAACCCCTCCCCCCGTGGAGCGGTTTAATCAGTGGACTAAACAATATATAAGTTTGTTCGTTAAGAATCCTTTGTGATTGTTGATGTGTATTGATTTCCAGTTGCTCCAAAGCGGTCATCCTACGGCCCTTACTGCAAAGATGCAAACACAGGCGCTGGGTTTGAATTTATATTATGTGATTCCTTTATAACGTGATTAGCGAATTGTGAATCTGTTTTTTTACTATTGAATGATCTTATATGTTCCTTGGCTCGAGTAGATATACTCCTACCTGTGAGTCCGATGTAAACGGATAAACACGAGCCACAGGACATTTTATAAATACCGCTTCTGTCCAGTTTTTTAATTTTATCGTTACTATTTTTAAGATGTCTGCCTAAATTGACTTTGAAAGCTACGTTTACTGAATTTTTAATTTCCCGATGAATTTTTTCACTAATGCTACCTAGGTAGTTAATTGATTTAAAGAAGCGGTTCTCCTGTGTGTGTGTTTTTTTTTATTATGTTATGCTCGCAAAAAGGCGAATTCGTTTGAAGTATTAGTGTATTAAGTACCCATATGATGACTGGTTAGTTTCGTGGCATAGCTTAAGATTCTCTTTGTTAATAAGTAAAGGATGAACTTTAAATATAGTCACATATAACATAGTTTCGTCTGCGGTGTTGGATGTACCATAATCTCACAATATCCTCGCTGCTGTATGACTGGCATGTCTGGCGGAGTGTTAAAATTCTTCAGGACGTGAATGTGAAGTATCAAGCGTCAGGTCGTAACCCACATGTCATAGTTGTGGGTTAGGCGTGTTAGGCATGTACATTCCGTCAAGAAATTGCCGACAATTAGATAATGCCTGAATTATTGATACCTGCAGCAGAATGTGTGTTATACCGGAATTTGAAGAAGAATCGTGAAATTAGTTCATGCAGGACCGAATCATGATAATGTGTAAAAAAACAAGAATACATTTTTCATCTATCGTAATTCACACGTTAATGAACACATGATATTTAAATTCTCTTGAAAAATAAATATTTAAGTTTGTTTGAATAATCACTATCGTGGGATTTAAAAACTTACTGAGTTTCAAAAATATATTGAAACGCAAATATTAAAAGATTTAAATTTGAATTGCTACAATTTTATACGATTCCACATATTTTGTCACTAACGATACGGATTTCGCCGTTCGGCATCTTCAGGCATTTAGTGACAAAACATATGGAATCGTACAAAGTTGTAACAATTCAAATTTTATATTGAAATTCCATTAAGCATCTTCAGTCGATATCATAAATTATAAAAGATTAAAAAAAAAGAAATCCATTTTAAGCCTTTCCACTTTGAAAATGGTTCACATAGATCACTAAATAGTAATTGAATATAACATAAAAAAAAATTTATATAAAATTTTCAGAGATCAAAGCAAAATGAGGATGAAAATAGTTGTCAAGACTATTTCGAAATTAGTTTATATTATCGACTGAAGGTGCTTGATGGAATTTCAATATCAAATTTGAATTGTTACAACTTTGTACGATTCCATATGTTTTGTCACTAAATGCCTGAAGATGCCTGAAGATGCCGAACGGTGAAACCCGGATCGTTAGTGACAAAACATGTGAAATCGTACAAAGTTGTAACAATTCAAATTTATTTTATTGCGAAATTGTTTGCAATCAATCACATCGAGTTGATCTAACCTCGCGCGTAATTTGTAATGAGAGTGCATTCTTATACATTTAAAAATAACTTTTATCGTTTTTTTATATTATTTTAAAATATCACTGCTCGAAACCATCGTAAGGGAAACAAATCGATATGCTGCACAGTTTTTGGCCTCGCACACTGTATCGGATAATTCTCGAGCAAAAAAGTGGACGCCGACAACAATATACGAAATGAAAGCCTTTATTGCTGTCATACTCGAAATGGGAATAACGAGAAGACAATTAGTAGTTATTAGTAGCTATTTGTGCGGCAAAACATAATTGTTGAGCTATTTTTTTTTGATTTTTTATTTTCTAAAAGAAATAAAATACAATAATATTGATAACTAAACCAATATAAACTAAAATTGATTGATATTTGTCTAAGTTAGAGTGTTTTATTTGACACCATTATTTTTTCCTCTAAATTAATCAATATGTGTATAGCAATTTTCATTTATTTTTGCCAAAATTGCTTAGCACTAAAACGGTTAAATGATTGTGTAATTACTGACTGGGTTGTATTAGTGCATGTTACAAAAGTGAGAATAAAACCGCACGCATTTTATTTATAAGATCACCAGCAACTATCTAACGAAAGAAAGGATACATTGCTGGAAAGTATTATACATACACGAGAAAAAATATGTATGAAGTATATATATGGTGAAAACGGGTTTACATATTACCCAATTTACGGACACTATTAAATAATATAATACGATACGGCCTCATCGCGTGTCAGTTTAACATTTATAATGACAAGAACGAATATGAAGTGAGTGCTTCGTGGTTACTAAAGGACCACATATAAGCGTACATCTCGGATAACAATAAATATACCGAATACCGAATTGTGGTATCGGTCTGTCGGTAACAATTAGGCGCCTTCTTCACAAAAGATGATTGCCTTGGTTTATTCATGGTGGTGTTTGTAGTCTTCTAATTTAAAGTATTTTTTTCGGAATTAAAGGTTTATTATGAAGTTTTTAGTCTTTTTATTAAATTTTATACCAGTACCGGTTTCGCTCATCGCGAGCATTTCGTTGACGACTGATTATGTTCGTGATGAATTAAGCCGGTCCTGATCTCAAAAATAAAACATTTTGGAAATAGTACTAAGTATAATGTTTTTGCCACCGAGAAATGGAAGTTAACACTTAAAAAGTGATATTTTGTTATATTCGCAAAAAAAATGATCACATTCATGTGCAAGACAATGATAAACGTACGTACATAAAAAGCGAAATAAAAAAGTACGTCTTAACCCTCTGACTGCTAACGTATCAACTAGATGATACTGAAAAATATAAGAGTGTTAAAAGAGTCGAAACAAGTTAATATTTATGTTGATATACTATACCATAATGCCTAAAGATACCATAAGACGAAACCCGGGTCGTTAGTGACAAAACATGTGGAATCGTACAAAGTTGTAACAATTCAAATTTGATATCGAAATTCCATAAAGCACCTTTAGTCGATATTATAAATGCTTTAAGCTATGTTCAAGCGTGATAAAAAATATCGCTTAACATATCTGATCAAAAAAGGAGGTGCAATGTACAAAGAAATGAAACAGTATAACACTGGAGCTTTAACAGGGTGTAATATCTGAAGATATTTGGTGCAACCAAGGGGGAAAGAAGCAAGCTAAAGTGTGTCATTATATAAGGGCAAAAACCATTAAAACCGCAGTTTTAAGACCGAGGCAAGGCCCAATCAATGCGCCCTAATAACTTAATTTATTGCCTAAGAAGTTCGCTTTTATGGCGATATTAACTGCTCAATTGAATTTGTATTCTGTAGGGGCGCGGACTGTAGATTTTTATCTTTATTTCGAACCCGGTTGAAAAAACATTAAATTATTTTTATCGCAGGAAACTGTTTAATGGAAGTTATGAACGAATATAAAAAATGGAACTCGGCTGGCAAAGCGCCACACAAGGCCTCGAATTAAAAATTCATCACGCTTAGCCACTAAGTCTGACACTGCACTACTGTGAAAGATTACAGACGAAGGAAATGTGCCTTGTTATTTTATTATATAATGTTTTTAAACCCTTTCCGTCCTACAGATGTATGATACAAATGAGGACTGCAGACCTCATAAATTGCGGTCAAAACTTGTTTAACAAAGTCGTGCGATTTTTTTGATTAGTATTTGTTTGGGGTGGTTTACAAAAAACATGCATCTGGGTATCTTTTGTCAAATTTATATGAAACTACTATCGAAAATTTGCCGATACAAAATAGTTTAAATAAAAGCTTATGCGTATTTGTAATGTAATATGCAACCTTAAAGTTAGTATGAGATATCACGTATGTATAAAAAATTATAATCCGATAAATATTTTTTTATGATTTATTGCATTATACTGCATATAAACTAAATCTCAATTCATAAAAGAATGATATTCTCAATCAAATATATTTTTATTGACTCTTTACACTGTACTACACATAAAAATTTGAATATTCTTTGTTGAGGAATGAGAAGATTTTTTCTTATGTATGATATTTTATGATAATTTCACATATAGACTGAGAGTGCTTGATAGAATTTAAGCATGAAATTTGTTCATTCACTCACGACCCGGTTTTCGACTTTCGGTATCTTCGGGCATCGAACTGACTGTTACATCACTTACATCACATATTACTATGGGTAAGTAAGTCAACGTGCTCAAATGATATGTGAATTAATTTCAATAGTAAGAAATTAGATAAAAATAACACAAAATAATCTGATAACCATTACAACTGAAAGAATTTGTATTTAAAGGTGTTCATAAGAATCAAATAGCATTAATGTGGGAGAGTTTAATATACACATTTCATTTAAAAACTCGATTCTCAGAACTATTTCCACGATTTAAAAAATTTAATGTCAGGGACGATTTAGTTCATCGCAATTATTAACTAATGGCGCTCGCCATGAGCGAAATCATTTTAATTGTGTGTTTTGTTATTCAAGTATAAAGTGACTATCCATACTTAAAAGTTACAGACATTCCTTAATCAAAACTAATCCAAAGGTAAATTTTACTTTTCTGCAACTTAACTAAAAGTGAGGTGCTGATACATTCGTTAAGGGTGTATAATTTCATTTTCGAGTGTTTATTAATGACAGTTCTCGAAAATACTGCGATATTTAACATTATTTCGACATGAAGATAATCATCACCCCTGCCACAAAACGTTGTTAGATTATCAAATGAGAATATATGTTTTTCAATGTTGAAACAGGTGCAAGGAAGGTAAATAAATTTGATAGAAATGCAAACAAACCGCGAGCGGATGTAAGTTGGATAGTGCATTGTCCGAACAGGCCAATATTTCAAAGAAGTCTACTAAAACGGATATACGCCTATTCTAAAACATTAACTCCTGGTTTGAACGTTTATGTAAAAGACAATTACGTCGCTCCAAAAGCAAAGTGACATTTGTCAAAAAAAACAAAAAATGTTTTGAGAAATACGAATCTCAAATATTCTGTGAGTGATGAAATTATTTCTTATTATTTGAATTAAATGTGCAATTACAATGTGGTTGAAATCTAGTTTTGATATAATTTTTCAATTATAGATTTTTGCGTTGTTTTAAGTGACATTTTCTGTGATTCATTTAATCTAAAAAAAAAAAATTATGTGCAATTCTTACTTAAAAATCAAATAAAACATTTTTAAGTTGGCTAATCTACACATATAGACAAAGTCAAAAATTAAAAATATATTTTGACTATAGCAATAAGTTAAAAAATACAAGAGTTCTTTTTTATAGTGTCATTTTAGAGATAATATGTAGAAAATGATTTTTCATCGAGTATGCAATGAAAAAAAATACGAACAAAACGGCATACATAGCTCCAAACAGCCTAAATGCCACAACTGTTTTTTTGCTTTTGGGTCGTTGGTTTACACGGAAATCTGTTTTGGAATAAAGAACTGAATATCGGCAATGTAAAGCAATAGAAATTATGTATTTATGCAAAAACGCCAGGTAAATTAATAATTTAATAAATTAATTCAAAAAAATAATAATCTATATATTATCATGTAAATTGATTGAATTACCATTGTCTTGACATACATCGATTAGTATAAAGCAAAAAGCTAAATTATCACGTTTTAATGTTGAATATTTGTAATTCACAATGTAAAAAACTCAAGACGTAATTCAAAAATATCTAAAAAGTTTTGGCTGACACCAAAACCTTAGAGCACTTGGCTGATGCCCGAAAAACATTTTTTTGTTTATTGGTATCCTTCAAATGGCTGCAAGTTCCCCCTCCCTCGGATAATATAATGAGGATATGACAGATGTAGTAGTTACATATTCGCTGAGAGTCAAAAATCTTCATTAATCAGTTGAAAAATTAATTTATGAAAGGGTTAGAAGTGGAATTTTAGCTTATGGGAATAGCGACTGAATAGCAAAATATTTACCACTGTATAATTTTATATAACGGATCTGGATCGTTAAAGTCATAGGTTTTCAAAATGAGCCCTTGGACCACCTAGGGGGCCTTATAGGAAGCCGAGGAGCTCTGAGAAGCCCTGAGAAGCAAAAAGAGGGCAATGAGGTGCTAATATTTATAACATTGTAAGAAAACTTTTGATGAAAAAAATTTGTCTTTCTCATTAAGATTATTTAATTATTGTGAATAACTCAGCAATTTAAGTATTGGCGTATCTATAATACTATAAGTAAGTATATTAAAAAATAAGTTCACAAATTTTTTCTGTTTTATTTATTAAAAAAAGATAAATTTCCAGGGGGGCGCTGTGTAGTTTTCTGACTGAAAGGGGGGCATGAGTCAAGTAAGCTTGGGAATCTATGGTATAAACCAAAAAACAAGTAGCCACATGTTGGATAAAAACAAAATAAAATAATGGCTAATAAATATTCAGTTTAAATAATTCAGCTACAGTTCGTCCCTGGAGGTTATCGTGTCGGTCTTAAAATTCCAGCGTAGTCTGCGGTGCCAATGCGGCTCTGCAACAAATGCGAGAGACATTGCGGCGTCAACGCTTACTTCAATTATGCAAATAATACCTCACATAAAACATAATAAATACCAACGCCGCATTGCCAGTAGAAAACCATTTTCAGTGTATTTTCCATGGGGAAATTTCATCCATCATCGAATATCGAGTAGATTATAGTAAACAATATTCTGATTATAAAGAGACTACATAAAGTACACGCTAGAAATTTTATTTTCATAAATTAACCGACAATTTATTCGAATAAACGGTCACAATGATGTTAGTTACAGAATGCCTGACGTATAGCTTTTAATCACGGTCAATAAGTGAATTTTGTCATCCCGGGATTAGTTTTAAGACAATCTCGAAATTTTAGAATTCACTGTAAATGTAAAAAAAATATGAATCAAAGATCTTCACATTACCTACAAAGTGTACCTTGGTTTTGATAAATATATTTTATACTGTGTCATGTTATGTTAAAATAAATATGTTGATTGTTACTATTTTTTTTCTAATAAGACATTTGAATATTGTATAGCTGTTTGGTTTTTAAATTAATGCTAACATTGAAATAGTCATAAAGCAAAAATCACATATATATATTCGTACAAATACTTTTGTATATGCAATTAGAAGTTTCCGCTGTCAATGTGAAGCGTATGGACTTCAATTGGTGTTTTTTTTTTAAATCAATTTTCCTTAAATAACTACTTTTTAATAAGTTGCTTAACCTTTGTTTTCATAAAATATTGTAGATAGGATGATAGGTTAGGACAATAAGGGCTAGTTGTTAACTTATCGCTCTTGCTTTTAAGAGTCTATAGAAAGTGTTAGAAATAAAATTAACAAAAAATAAAGTCTTGAATAGAAATTCATGTATCAAACCATACATATTACATTTAATTTACTAATTAAAAATAAGAATTTCCGCTCGAAGTGTTGTTAAAAAATACTTATTAGCAATATTAATGAAATATCTGATAAAGAGTTGTTATTCAGTGAGCTTTTAATGATGATTTAAGAAGCGATGTTTTTGATTGTCTTCTCTTTTATATTATACGACTTGTTTGATTGATACTTTTCCGCCGTTTTTTTACGAATCATATGTTTAGTATACACCAATTTTATTCAGTTGATATAAGGTGGTATGACTGAATCAAAGCACTACGACATTAGAGTGGGGTGGTATATAAATAATTACATTATTTTGAGACGATAAAATAAGAAACCCTTTCGAATACTGACTGTGGAGCTTCATCAAACAAATACTTAACAAAATGTCATCAGTTAGTCGTTAGTTGATTAAACTACGCCTTGGAATGCGATACATTTTATAACCGCTTTAACCGATTATCATTTTTTATTGATTCATGAAAACAGCTTTTTGACATATGTATGTTCAGTTAGTGTTACAGAAAATGTGTATGTACACCTATATATCATAGAGTCCAAAGCATTTGTATGATTTATGATGCGGTCCCAATTAACGAAAATCCACCTACCGAATTTCCATTTCCCCAGCCGTGTAAGGTGATTATTATAGTATGTTTAAATATCACACGCAGTACGATGAATTGACTGGATATCACATACTCAGACCGATATATTGATTAGAACAATCCGAACCGCGGTGAACGCGTTTGCAGGTGACAGTGACTCCAATTAATTCTGAATTGCTGCCGATTTGCTTGTCCATGTAAAGGTTGATAGAATTTATTTATATATAGCAGGCACTCAGTAGTAGAATAAAACGACTATGCCAACTGTTTTGTTTTATACACGTACACGGTATTGCTTGACTTTATCGAATATGAACTAAGGAACAGGAATCAGAAACATTTTTTTAATATTTATAATCGCATTAATTTAAAGCATTATTATATATATAAGAAAAAATAATTGTCGACATTATTGATGAAACCAAAAAACTTTTGCAGTGGTAAATAAAGAAAATTCGTTGATTTTATCAAAGTAATGTTATCGTAGGGCTCATGATTTAGTTGTAAAATTAACTTACGTAAAGGATCTCAAGGGTTCAAATTCCAGTATATACAGGGCTTTTTTAATCGACCTATCGATTCTCTACAAGGCATGGGTGTTTGTGACGTTTAAAAATTGTCTTCCATGCATCCGAAAATACCTTCTTTGCTAACGGTGAGGTTGAGCAATTATGAACAAAAAGTTTTCTTAATAAGAACTCTGTTGAGATACTTCAGTAAAGATGTTGTATGCCCCACATTGGAAGCGCATATGGATAAAATATTTTAAGTATTTTTGGTAACATACTAACGAATTTATAACCGTTTGTTAGCATGAGAAAAGCGCGTTCGTGGGATTTTGAATAATAAAAAGTGAACATTGACTGTGGGAAAGTAAACGGAAATATCTATCGATCTGATCAGATGAATGCTGAAAATTTCTCTCAATTGTAACGACGCATCGGTAAACGGAAAGAAGACTGCCGAGGTTCCTGTTATTGTATTATAAAAATAGTTATTTATGTGACATCAACTAAGAGTCTTGATGAAATTTCAATAACAAATTTTATACGTTAAAATTAGGCATTTTTGCATATTTTGTCTTTCGACACGAGATAAGTCTTTGATTGTCGATTGAACCCGTGAAATACCTGAAACGCCGAAAGGTGAAACCTGGGTCGTGGGTGATAAAACACGTGGAAATTAACAGTGTTTTCGCGATAAAATATATATATAACAATATTATGAGAATGATGAATATAGGAACATAGCTGCAGGAATATTTATATGTTACTCTTGCTTTCTTCAACTAGTCTTCTGTTAACTGTCTGGCTAAGATTAGCAAAGGTGCATACACTTGTATATGATGAAGTTTCTTAATCTTGTAAGGAATTGTTCCTCGAAAAGCGTTTATCATTTTATCTGTAAAATTCAAGAAACTATTATATATCCGAAAAAAGATTTTGTGGATATTGAATTTAATGAAACCCAGAATATAACTATGTAAATATATGCCATTAAAAATAAGACGTGGATATTATTTCAAAGCTTAATTAAAATTACATCCGCAGCGCACATTAAGAACCGTTGTGTCACTGGTATTTATCAATGGATCATAAATCAAAAGTTTCAAGAAGAAACCTTTCTAAAAGGATTCTCTACTCAATTGTTACTTATTAAGCTTAGGCCACCACAATAAAACAATACGAGCCATTCTGAGTTTCAGACACACTTATTGACTCAGCAATAATATTGCAAGGCTTCGAAAGGAATTGTCTATATTGAAATCATTTTTCTTTTTGATTTCGACTAACATGTATATTTGATATCGATTTATTTATTTATTTTGAGGTGTGTGATAAAATTGTCGAAATAAGGTCGTAGATTCAATTGCAAGATTTCGCAATAGAAGTTATAGAGAATCATATATATTATCAAACAAAGAGATTAATTTCGCCAAAAGAATATTTAATAGGCGATAAAAATTGTGATTCCGCTGCTTTTAGATTGGATCATTAGTAGAGCTTTATTAATCAACATAATTCAATATATTTTGTTTGTTTCAATTGAGCATTTTATCTTATTATAAATATTTGATATTGGTGTATTGAAACACATTATTTAAAGTTTTTTTCGCATTTGCATAACAAAAAATCTTTCGTGATTTTATAACGCGCACTTAATACGTTTAAAAACAATATTATTTTATTAATAAATCAATGATTTATATAAAAAAGCTTGTGGCTCACCATTTCTTCAAAAATTTATATTATTCGAATAGTAAAGCGCCACTTACCTGAAACAAACAAATAAATAAAACATTAGATATAAAAAAATATTTTTTAATATTATAATTATAAAGTAAATGACAGAAAGGTCAGGTATTTTTCATCACTATTCTATTAAATGAGTACATTGTTATGGGTATTACATAAACTGTAGAGTGGGAATTTTTCATCCTATTTATTATGTAAACAAAACCAAAATAATAGAGTAAGCAAAACTAAAACATTTTGAACTTTACAGGATAAAGCAGATTGTATTCACTGCTTTTGGATAGGTTTGAAAATACAGTATTTATTATAGATGAAATAAAAAATTATAAACAATACATCTCCAATTCGTTCAAATTGTCTAAAAAACAGATTTTTTAATTATTTTTTTTTATTTGACATCCTTATTGTTAATAAAGCCTTAAATTTAAGACAATAACAATGTTTCATGAAAATTGAGAAGTAAAGAACTTCTTGTTAAAAGACTTTAAAGCTATCAATGTCCTATTAAAATTATAAAATCCAATGCTCGAAAATGTCTTACATGTATCAACTAACTATTCTCAATTTAATAATTTTCCCATCAGAGTTCCCTTACTATGATGGGAAAAAATTAAACTTCAGATGGATGGCTTATCACTATTATTCTCCGATTTTGAATGGTATTATCGCAATACAAAACGCAAAATTTTAATATCTTTGAGATATATTAAATTTCAACAAAAAAAAAACAATTTTCTAGTCTTCCTATTGTTTTGAAGTCGCAAAATGGTATCAAATATGGACAACTTCAGAAATTTTTTCATTAGATACATATGTACATGCGTAATTGAGTTTCTCGTATAAGGAACTATCTCCCTCTTACGGCATTCGCTCAGGGTCCATTTGTTTAAAACTCGATAGTCTATATTCTTTCCCTTTACCGCCATCCTTGCGGAATAGTCTATTTCCACAGTGTTGTCGAGTTATTTAAGTCAGTTTTACTTGCCGGACACGTTTCTCCTTCACGCGTGAGCGGATCCCAAATAGCTGCGATCATCTCACGGATACAATGAGATAACATTGAAATTTATACAAATCCGGGCCACGGCTTTCGCAAACGGCCCTACCAGCCAACTAACGTTTTGCTATTTACTACATGTAGGAAAATAATAGTGAAAACATGCGCCGGTCATAGCAACAGTCGGATATGTTACAAAAATAAACATTAGAATAAATATACAAGTATACAAACGTCACAACGAATCTGTCAAATTGCTTAATTCATATATACTCGACAAAAAGTTGCTTTATTTATGAAAATTGCAATCTTGCTTCTTTTTTACTCAGGAATTAGGAAAATTATCTGCCTAGAGCGTGAATTGGGCAGTGTTTAAAATTCAAACTGTCAGCATGACAGTGGCAAAAGTAATTTTGATACGGATGTCAGCTTAGAATCAGGGAAACTGATAATTTATATGAATCAAGAATTTTTTTACAGAACTTTTCTGGTAGGGTTCAAATTTTTCTCCGTGATTTACAAAAAACTGACCGTGTCATGTATTATATCGACATCTTCACAAAGCTTCAACCTTCATAATTCACAAAATTATCCGATTCTCATCTATGATAGTTTGCAATAATATTGCTTACATAACCGAACTATTTGATTGATATTGAGTAAATATTTGGGAAGGAAAAGTGAAAAATGTTTGATTATTATACTAAAGTTACTTTTTATGAATTTTAGGGACCTCAACGGTAACAGCTGTCTATTGATAACGAAGACAAACATGCGCGTAACTAAGGTGCATATGTAAACACCATAAAATATTAAACCAATAATTAATACTTACCTACGATGTAAATCACGAATAACGTTAACGAGAATAATACTATGTTCGCTATCCGAATTTTTCGTTAACCGAAAAACCGATTTTTTTAGTTCGTTATCCGAATATGTGTTCATTGGCATAACACGAAAATATTTCATGGTAGTGTTCGTTGACAGATTAGTTCGCATTCCGAACTTTTCGTTAATCGATCACCCATTGTAAAGTAAAATTAAAATACCGGAATTTCACATTTTCAAAAACGATATGAATATATTTAAAAAAAAAAACAGCCGAAATATTACGATCCCGATTTGCCAATTTAAGCCGTGCTAACTATGGTTAGGAAAGTAGTATCGAAAACATTGCTAACAGCTACAGTTTCAAAGGGAAATTGTGTATATCATTTTAAG
The DNA here is from genome assembly GCA_028555115.1 of Himalopsyche japonica. Taxonomy (NCBI): domain Eukaryota; kingdom Metazoa; phylum Arthropoda; class Insecta; order Trichoptera; family Rhyacophilidae; genus Himalopsyche; species Himalopsyche japonica. The sequence goes on along the minus strand of JAHFWJ010000657.1, from coordinate 2,043,112 downwards.
CCATTAAAGTTTATATATTTTATTTTGTGGTATTAGCAGTGATAATGATACAATTGTTGTTTAACTAAATCAAAATTTGCAGATATAAAAAAAACAACGATTATCATATTTAATAATATTCATAACCATGCTCAAATTTATAACAAGATAATTATATTGCATGTAATATAATTTAACTCAATCAATCATAATGTTATTGATTCAAATTGACTCGGTATGATTTATATAATCACGGCAAGCGTTTTCTTAAATGTATTGTTGATAATTATCTATTATAGAAACAGCGTCGAGTTAAGTAAGTTGATGGCAGGTAGTGTTTATTTAGGAAAAAAAACAATACACTAACCATTTTATGGTAGGATTAATCCTCGAAAAATATCAGCAATCGATCATTCATATGGACAAAATAAATCACATATTTTCAATCAAATGATGTCGACCGTCAAATAATTGAAAGAGTCGCATGTAAAATGTAATTGGGATAAAAATTCTGATTACCAAGTATCATATAATAAAAATAATGGAGTAGTATTGAGCCTGGTAGAATAAAGAACGACTTCAAAATATATATCAATAATTTTGATGCACACATAATATATTTAAATTGTTAAAAATTTGTTCAATTCCACGTGTTTGGTCACTAACAACCCAGGTTTTGCTTTTCGACATCTTCAGGCATTCTATCACACGGATGCAACAAAACTGACGAGACAGTTTTGTTTCCGAAACCCGAATCGTTAGTGACAAAATATGTGGAATAGTACAAAGTTTCTAAAATTCAAATTTGATATTGAAATTCCGCCAACCATCTTCAGTCGACACCATAAAGCATAAATACTAAATTAGACTTGAACGAATCTCACAAATATATTTTAACACAAAATTGGCTTATCTGCAAAAGTTCAAACTATAAAGATTGTTATATTTTTTCTACATCAAGTTTCAATGCACTGTAGTGAGCCGTCGTAATAATTGAGACGTTAGCATTTAGAGTGTTAAGTAAGATATGCATAAGTAATATAATGGAGTGATGACATATTATTTCTTGATTTGCCGTTTTCCTGCATGTTTCGTTGATTTGTGACGCTTCGAGAATTAGTGTTAAATATATTTGAAAAAAATATCGCATTCAATCTTCTTATGTTTATATTATATTTATATTTGTATAATATATAACATTCAACAAAACTGTCGAATACGTTATTACAATAGCTAAATTTAAATTGTAAGTTAGTATAGATTTTCACCATACAAATGTTGTCTAATATCCTTTTGGTTTAACTAAATAATGTACCTAACAAACATCTACTGTGTCATTCAATAATTAAGAATATAGGATTCTCAATGCATTAAATAAAAAAAATATAAGCAACAATCTTCTCAGCCTTGGGGTGCAATTTTCAGGCATCCAAATGTTTCCACATACACTGTCCTAACTTTAAGAAATATAATACTTCAAAAATAACCTGCAAGCAAGCACAGCAAGATTTTTTCGACTTCTTTTAAGTTGAAGAAAATAAAAAGCTTCAATGGAAATATTTTTTAATGATATTTAAAATTTCTTATGTTCTGATTTACATCCATCAAAATGTTCGATACAACGTGTCCGTGACTTTACAAGTTCTCTGCTAGATTAACAGACGTAGAAAAAATCTTTACTATGACGAACAAAATCATGTTATTTTAATAATCCCACATGTTTTCAAATTTGGGATATCTGATCACTAATGTCTTGACGTTATGATAGTTAGTATTTATGGTTGTATATAGTTTATTTATACACGGTGAATATTATCAATATTATCAAACGATACCATTAATTATATTTAAGAGCTATGAGGTTATACAGTAGTCACGTTCAACCGCATGTGCACAACATTGATTTGACACAAGCCGTCGGAATTTTTGAGAGTCATTAAACACACGATAAAAATAATAACGTTTACCGAAAATATAAGTCAGTTAACTCGATGACATGAATTTTAAGGTATCGTACGTATTTTTTGTTTTTGTTGATTTATAACGATTGTATAAATGTCAGCTCTGTTGTCAGTTCTGTTGCATCCGTAAAATGCTCAAGGATGCTGAAAAGTGAAACGGATCTAAGTGACAAAACTAGTGGAATTGTATAAAGTTTTAACAATTCAAATAAAAAGGCAATTTTTTTTAAGAGTCGGAATTCCTATCAATATTATTTTGGAATCAATTTCATTGATATACAACCGAAATAAATTAAATCCTTCAATCGTATGAATATACATTTATATATACATAAATATACCTATATATATATATATATATATATATAAGAGACAGAGTAATTTTAGTTATCCAGAAAAAATCCAAAAATGTATATATTTGATTTCAATTTTCAATTTGAATAGTGAAACAATTCAGATTTAATACTGAAATTTCATCAAGCACCATCAGTTGATATCATAAATTTCATAACTAAATTGTTTAAAAATAATAAATTTACATTATTCGAGTGATTTTTAAATATGAGAAAAGCTAAATGAAGTAATATTTCATGACTATGCACAACAAGTGTTCAGAAAATATAATCAAATTGATTAAATAACAAGTTTAATATGTGGAAAAGTAAAACAAAGCAATATCCAAAGTATTTGAGAAACTAAGACAAGCTTCAAGATATAAAGGTATGAAATGTTTTTAAGATACATTAGAGATTAAAATATACCATACAATCAATGAGCAAAATGTTAAGTAAAGAAATATCAAAAATTAAAAAAAAATTATTCAACACCAAGTGTTACCGATTGTTTCACCACGAAAATCTCACCGTGTATGGCAAAATATGCACGAAATATGGTTCAAAAGTAGCAATCTCGTATGAGGTATTATAAAGATAATTACACATTTGATTCACGGCGACTTAAGTGCTTTTAGAATGTTCGGATGGGTATGATATTATGATCAAAGGAAATACGAGATCACACAGGCATTATTATAATTGGGAAATCAAAATATTCAACCGAAACTAGTAAGTGTACATGAAATAATAATTACCAGTGTCTTTGTAACGTCTAAGGCTTCATTTGATGGCATTGTGTAACATTCAAGACGGGAATAGAAAATTTGTTTATTGGATTATCGATTATTCTCCCTTTCAATTGGCGGAGCGATAAATACGCCTGAAAGTAAACTAAAATATCACTGAGATTACGATTCAGATCAGAGCTATATGGCCGGGGTCGTGAAAGACGAGTGACTCCGAATATTTTTTCAATAAGAAGATTTTAAAGAATATCTCAAGGTACAATTGTTGGATTGGTTGGTTAATCTTTAATTTAATGATCATTGACATGATAGGTTAGAAAAACCTGACAAAAACTCTACAGCCCTGATACAAAGCCTAAGAAACAATAGTATTTAACCTGAGGGTTGGCAACCATGTTCGATTTCAAAAAAAATTGAATGCATTCTAAGTAATGAAGTACAATGAATAACACAGAACAAAAGGTCTTTTGCGAAAATTATGTTTTCCGTTTAGATTTTTTTTTGTACAAATATACTTGTTTGTAAATTTTATTCTATCAGTTGCTAACGCTCGCGACGAGCGAAACCGGTCCTGATCAAAATATACATTGTGGAAATAAGTATAAAAAAAATATGTTTTTATTATTCAAAATATCATGTCTTTCCATCAAGAAGTGACAGTTAACACCTTAAAAGTGAAAATTATGTATTTCATTATCCCTTTCGAAGTCTTTTTTTCATAAACCCTGGAGAATTTTTTCGAGTCCATGAACAATTTTTCTGTCATTTTTCATTTATAGTTTAACTATTGTATTTTTAACATTCAAATTTAAAATTTTATCAATATTATAAATGAATACACTATATTTTGTTAGTGTTGGTTGATACATGATGAGGTGATATGTGAGATACTAAGCTGGGTAAAAAATATTTCAACACCTACCAATTCAAAGAAAAAGTGTTAGTTTTATTGCGAGCAGGAAACAAGCAAGGTCGTTAAAACAGGAGAGAAGATGTATTGTGTACCTTTTCTACACAGCTATATATAGATAATTAAATGTTAGTTTAAGCATAGTTCTGACGATGGCGTGAGCCGAAATATCTATAAACTATACTTAAAAAAATAATTTTTTAGATCTAAAATACATTGCTATTTTTTTCGCCGTGGTAATATTATAAAGTCGACGGATACATTTTTTAAATATAAATTCGAAGACTGATGTCAGAATATTGCCTACATATCTATTATACATGCTAAAGTAGCGAATTCATGAAATACAAATTGTATGCGGTGAACTACTAAAACATCGAGATCCGAAACAGCCCATCAGCAATATTCCGAAACATTGTCAAGCAGTGTCATGTTATATCGCGTGGGTTTACTTTGCACGAGTCGCTTTCGGCACTTCAAAATCTGTTCGCTTTACGACAAACGATTTGGGCAACCGTCACCCCCAGACGGGCCTCTACTTGCTACGACTTGACACCCCCTGCTGAGAATAAAACATCTGCGATGCGTCACATGACAGATAATGCATTTGGATGCATTACTTGAAGCCAGATACAAAACGATTCACGAGGAAAAAATACCACATATGTTGATTGTAAATGGCCTTAAAATAGATCGAAAGAAATGGTGAGTTCATTATTTATATTATAGATCTCGTAAAAATTAATTAAAAGGTAATTGGTTATAAAATTATACTTAACGATATCGACTGAGCTTGATGTAATTTCAATATTAAATATGAATTGTTGAAAATGCGTAAATTTTTACACATGTTTTAATCCATACATGAGATTGAATGCCTGAATACCGCGAATAGGCGAAACCCGGTTCGTGAGTGACAAAACATGTGGAATCTTACAAAGTTGTAGCAATTCAAACTATGTTTATGCATTTCATAATTAATAATTGTTTTGTTAAGTGCAATGAAGTCTTATTAAAACGGAAGTCCCTGGTTAATATTATACGTACGGTATATTGAATATTAATAAGATATTTGTATCATCAATCAATCTAGTAATATCAATCTGTTAATGATTTGATTCAATATTGGTCACAATGTTTATTGACGAATCTGTGATGTACAGCAAACACAAGACAGCGATGATAAAACATGTATCAGTAATGTTGAGAATCATGACGGGAGGGAAGTTGTAACAAAGTTTCCGATGCGGTCTGAGTTGGTGAGAGATCGTAAAACATTAAGTTACACTTGCTCATCGAGTTTCGACCCGGGCATCTACCGAATGTCGGATAGTGAGTACTTAACCCCTGTAGATACGAACTGAGACGTATGTGTGCCAATAAATGCGTCATGGTGAACCGCAGTTCGCGAAACTATTCGAAATTTTTGACCGAAAGTGTGTTTACGGATTATCACTAAGGACAAAAGCTGTATTATTATATCTCAGTGTTTTTGCCCGACATACACGGAATCACAACTTTCGCAACATACACTATGAATGAAAAATGATTTTGCGAGCAATACTATTTAATCTAATAATCTCATTTCTATTTCTCAATCTTTTAACCTTTCCAGGAGTAACTAATTAATTTTAAAACGGTGAAAAAATAGCAATTTATTTTAGTTCTACAAAATTATTCTTAACAAATATAGTTGATAGCTATTTCGGCTCACGCCATCGTCAGAACTATGCTTAAACTAACATTCGCTTATCTATATATAGCTGTGCAGAAAAGGCACACAACACATCCTCTCTCCTGTTCCAACGGCCTAGCTTGTTACTTTTGTTAAAAATAATTTTGTAGAACTAAAATACATTGCTATTTTTTCACCGTGTTATAATGGAGTTCTACCAAGTGAATGCCAATTCAATCAATAATAATTGATTTTAACCGTGCTCTGAGGAGTGAGGTTTTTTAAAATATTTTTTTAAATTAAATCATTGTAAAAAAAATACAATTGACGTTTTTAGGGTTTTATCGTAATAAACCAGTTGCATAATCTGGGGATCACAAACCATTGACACATAGCATTTGAATATATTATCACAATAATTGTTGACATATATGACAAGTACGTCCATACTCCTTTACAAAACAATCGCGCCGAAGTACTGGTACGTCCATACTCCTAGAAACGTTAAGTGTATTTCATCTTTGTATATATCATTCACACAGATAGTGCTGACGGTGAATAATTGAAAAGTCTTTTAATAAATTCATTAAAAAAGCACAATTTAAAGATATAATCCGATTTTTTATTTTATTTAGAACTTTAGTGTCTTAGTATGGTAAGGGTTTTAAGTTAATGAACATTTTGAATTTCTTGCTTGCTGTGTAATATGGGTTCCGGTCGAAATTTTTATGTGAATATTTTGGCTCTTTTATCGGTATTGTGGATAAATAAAAGAAATTTTGCTGACTTCATATCAAGGTAAATTTATGTCAGCTCATAAGAATCGAATATTCATTGTTTTAAAAAAGGTCTATGGAATATTTTTATGAAGTTCTCCCGTAATGTAAACATTATTGATCGAAATTCTGCCTCTGAGATGAAACTTTTTTGTAATAGATTTCGCACGAAAGCGTTTATAAGGAAAGAAAAAGCGTCCTACAGAATGCGGCCAAGCAGAAGCCGGTTCACCAGCGGCAAAGTCAAACAGAGAGCTACCGAAGGCACAAAGTCAAATAAAAGAATGGAAATTGCTCGAGTCGATTGAATCGAGTGACGATTTTATTTTATTAACACTGACTGAATCGGTCGGTCGGCATTTCACTGACATAATCGCTACGAATTCAAAGTAACGGTGTGCCAAAGATGGCGGAAACGGACGAGGAAAACTGCGTGATTCCATTGGCTACGTGACAGATTTTCGTGTTGACGACATCGCATACGACCGAGGTGTGGATCTCAATGTTACCATTGATATGTTCAGTGATTGGATAATGCGGTGTCCTGCTAGATAAACATTTGTATAATTTCCGAAAGAATGCTTTTTAAGAATAATCGAATAAATAATTCAACAAAAAGCAGCAAGAATCATATTTCAATCGTCTAACTGCTCTTAATAAATTCTTGTATTTGAACCTGTATACATCAAAAGTTGAATTGTAGGTGTACAAAATCAACGAACTGTTCAAATTGGACATCGAAATTCGGTTAATTATCACCAGTCATAATTTATTTAAATAAACGATCATATCTTTACTATCGAGAGCAATTGCTGGTGAGAAGATAGTGTATTTTAAAAAAATTATGTTATTTTTTAAATAATAAAAACACATTTTTTTTTGTACTTATTTCCACAATATATTTTTTGATCAGGACCGGTTTCGCTCATCGCGAGCATTATCAACTGATGAAAAAAAAAAAAATATGTTAATTAGTTTGTAGCTTAAATTTTCAAAAAACATCAAAAATTTCGCTCAAATTATGAGCGAATTCATTTGATAAAGCCAAAAGCTTTCATGGGTTTAATTCAACCAAAAATTGCAGGAAAATTTTAACACAAAAATGTTATTTAAAATTAAAAGAAAAAAATCTTTGTTAATAGTATTTCGATTAAATATTATCGATTTTTGTTTCCCCACTTATTGAAAAATCATATACAAGTACTTTGTATTAAAATGTACACTCAAAATATAAAGAATACAGATATACTAAAGTATCCTATTTCGCCGATAATATTCACAGCAAGGAACTGAAACAGTCATTCGTTTGTATAAGATTCCGTGGCTTGGATTTGAAGTAAAATAACTTTATATTATACTTTTATACTTGCTTGTTAACGCACGGTTTCGTTTAAGGACTACCAGCAAGTCTAAACCTATAGCAAATTTGAGAAGGGAGTTGGTTTTACCCAAGTTAAATGATGCGTATGAACGGAATGGAATAAGTTTTCTGCTGATAAAGCAAAACGTTTATAAGTTATAACTATAAAATATAAACTTATCATATAATGCAATATTTATTGATATTAAATATTATATTTATTGCTGTAAAAAACATTCAGCATAAAATGAATTATTACATTATTAACATTGAATAAAATCGTAATTAAATAATTTAAATTTAATTCCTGTATAGAAAAATACATTCATAACTTCTTAACGAGAAACACACGCATAAATGCGAAAAAAATATCTCAAAAAATAGATACCCAATAAATTGTATGTATGATCGTTTATCACTCTATAAAATCTGGAACACACTTTTGTTTTAAGTAAAAATATATCTCAGTATTAATCAGTTGACTGTTAACGCTTTAACTGTCAAGAATGAAGATAGGGGTAAGTCGAAAGTCAATATTCAAAAATATAAGAACAACTTCAGTATTAAATGTCAAAGTGTCCGCTAATTTTTGTAATATGAAATATAGCTCAATGGATCCGTATGATCTTCATAAGTTTCCTAAATATAAACGGTACTAAATTTCTTTAAAATTATTTTGTACTGGAATACACTATACGCGGCTAAGCAGAAAGCGGGTTAAAAAATTTATCGAACAGGACAAATATCAGAAACAGTCATCTACGTGTGACATGTTTGGTTAGCTTTAAACAGGTCGGGGAAGATAATATTATTTTCTATAAACATTATCACCTGTTAATCGAGAATATCAAATGACGTACATACCTAAAATAGAAGTCATGTGACACGTGTCACCCACGTTCTCATACTGTACAGGCTTTTATTACATGTAGATAATCCGATATAGGAGAGAGACACATTAGAGAAAAAATGGAATTTGTTAGTAACCCTACAGTAACCAAAACGATAACGATTAATTCCGACTCCCAATATATTGAAAACAGATTATTTTGGATTGGGCATAAATATAGCATAAATAACTTTTTCCCTTAGTAATATTTCACGACAAATATACAAATAACTATTTAGATTTTCGATTAATTGATGTTGAAGTGACCAAACGAAACAAACAATGCAACGAAAATAGTCCCTGCTGAAATAAACATAAATTCTAATAAAACATCATTTTTTGTTTTGTTTTAAGAGTAGTTTCTTTATTTCTTATGTGTATTACATTATTTTGTTAAATTACAACTTATATTTATATATTATTCGGTGACCGAATATAAAAAATATACCTATACGAATGCGAAGAATCCAGAAAAAAAAATTCGAAGCGTTTATTCAAGGAAAACGATAAACAACATAGATCATTTATTCACTATATGATATGAATAAATAATTAAAGAAGTTAAATACTTACTACACAATATATTCTAATAAAATATGCAATTACTTGTAATTTCATTTTACTTTAACAAGATTATTGTTCAAGCTTGTTGAATGAATGTACATGTTTAAATCCGTAAAAAAAAGTTGTGAATGAAATATAAAATTCGAGCCTAAGATACAAAAAGTCTAGAAATTGTAAAATAATTTTAATAAATACATATTATTAGGTATTCATAGCACGCAAAATTAATATGGATCCAATCGTAGATATGATTCTGTCTAAAAAATTGGATTCTGCTTATCAAAAAAGACAAACGGTCATCGTAAAAAAGCAGTTTCGTTGAGTTATAGTAAAAGAATTGAATTTGCGGTAAAATACAAAGCTAAAAAGGAAACGACAGTAATAAAGGTATCATATATTTATTTTAAATGGCCGTAAATCTCCCCTTCATTCTGCACACAAGTCAGAGCTTGAGTCCTTATTTTAGGGAATGCACTATAGATCAGGTAAAAAACTTTTTAAGATACAGACTACAGAATTACAGAAGAACTGGTTATTTGATCACTAATCAATAAATTTAAATCATCATTCAAACTATCCAAAGACTAACTTTATATAATTTTACGACAGAAGTGAAAATTTATCCGGTGTACAGAAATAAAAAAAATAATTACATGTTTACTGATTTAGTAAATGCAAAGCGACATAATATAAAAACAACAAACGATAACAAAGTTTTGTTATGGGCAATACAGTGTTAGTTTTTATTTTATCAAACATTTTGATCCAGTAGACGAAAACATTTTTTTATATCCGTATTTTTATAATCCATTTATATGTATGAATTGTGATTTTATAACATTATCTTATAAAGGCATGCAAAAATGAGTTCAATATATAATATTAACAAATCATAATAGTGCGTCTTGCGTGCATTCAATGGATTTAATTAGATTATTCCAAACATAAATAGAAGCAAAAAATGATAACCAGCGTTATTAAAATCATTAAAGAAAATATTTAAATAATTTAGAAAAAAAATAATTAGAAAAGTACTGAACGCAATAAAGGCAATTTTCAAATAAGACAAAATTTAGAAATAAACTTAATAAGTTTTACAATATGTTATGTTTGTATTTTCACTGGTTATGTATTAACGTGTGAGACTTATTTAAGAGTAATAAAAATAACTAATTATGACAGTATCTATGATAGTAGTAGAATACCAGAGCTCCGCAGAAGATTATCTGAATTCGCGAATTAATTTCAACGCAGCTACTGAGTACTGTAAAATATTATACTCATTGTATGTAGTCTGATTTGCGTGCTCAATCAATGCTAGTAATTTTTTAAATTATGGAATAATTAATCTTTACAGAATGATCAAATTCAAAAGAAAACGGTTAACTAATTCTTCTTTTTATTTTTGAACACCATTTCCAAGCAAATATTTTATTTTCGCGTTTACTAACGAGTTATTAAATTATTTCTCGTACAACGAGTTCACCATCTATGCTAGAACAAGTATATGTAGTATCCACGTCAGAGTAAAGCTCGACTAAACCTCCCACGCAAGCTCATCTCAAAAGCTCTCACTTCATATTTCAAAGTTATAATAACATATATTTGATACAGCTTTCTATTATCCCAGTGATAGAAAATACGAGATAGCATTCGTCCGCAGAAGCAAATGCCGCAGTATACAGATTTTATAAATTCAATTTTAATTTAAATTGTGTTAATTTATTATTAGCTCAACAGAAGTAGAATGTTTTCATACATTCAATTAATGTTCACTGCAATCGTGTAATTTAATTTATAGTAATGCTAAATGATTATTTTTGATAATTGAAAAAAAATGCAATGAAATCCTTAATGGTACATTTCAAATATGCTGTATATATATATATATATATTCATTTTGGATTATTTGTTGTATTTGGTTCAGACGTGAACAAGTAATATTTACCATTAAAAAGAGCAATCACTGCCTAAACGTAGATACAAAAACGGTTTGTTGTCAAGGAATTATGCTATAGAGATTCAATCAGGTAAGGGTTAATTAAGTCGGAAATCGAAAATAAAATTCCATAACGAATTCTGTATCACCACAAAATGGTAGATTTTTCAAGATGCAATAACAAAGTTGAAGGTTATACTTTTAATTCAGGAGTCGCAAACTAGCTTTGAGAATAAACGTGTTAACGTTCGAAATCATTTACGGAGATAGTAGCACACCCTAAATATAAAGGCGAATGATTAGTTATAAATCAATATTTTAAGTACGACACAGCATAAAATCACGCCTTGCTGTGTTAAGCGAAGCAAGTCTTAAATTTAGCTGACTAAAATAATATTTCAATTTGTATCGAATGAAACACAGTAATTTTAAACACGGCTTATGTCAAACAATTAATATTACTATATAGTTAGATTATACAGTTGATAGAGTAAATTTTTACGTCCAGTTCACTCTTTTATATTATTGTTATAAACCCGTAAAGCAGTGAACATTAAGCAGTGAATGAGACAGTGACACGCAACCAGCAATAATGGCCGCAATTGTGGCGGGAGCAATTACATAACACGCAACACTCAGATGGCAAGGTGCGAGTTATATTACGGAGATAATACAAGGCCTATTATCATGCGAAAGATTTGTGCATTATCTGTTATAGTTTGCTGAGTAACATTTGGTTTGTGTCCCAGAGAGAGTGCGAGAAAAAATCTAACATCGATGTTATCGTGTTTGCCAAAATAAAGACTATGGCGGAATTAAAACACAATATTGTAATATACTGCTTACAGAAAAGACATTCACAATCATTATTCTATTGAAGAGATTTGGAAGCCACCAAAGACTGAAAAATTCTAGCAACAGGCACCGATGTAAGTTTTACAGAATTGGATGAATGGACCAATTTATTTTTGTAAGGTATAGAGGTTAAGAAATACTCAATTATACATTTTTACACAAAACAAAGATTTTTGAATTTGCCAACAATCTCTAATCTACAAATTGATTATAATATGATTCTTATAGAAGAATCTAAGACATGGTTTTTTGTGTGAAAATTTGACAAAAGTCTTCGCACTATGTGACTTTGAAATGCTGTTTTAAAATTATTAGAGAAATATTTATACACAAAGAAAATCGAGCTTAATTATATAAATTTGCAGCAAACAGAGGGTTTAAAAGAAAAATCAGAAATCTATATTTTGAAGTGGTTTAACCTGTTCGGTCATTTGTCGGCTTTTGAGAGCATTCTGTTTCGCCAGTGAGGTCGTAAGTTGAAATGGTCGTAAATTAAATTTTATGTGAACAAAATTAAACGACCAAAAAGCTGAAATGTCTTCGATTAAAACCACGTACGCACGCGAGGAATGTATATATAAAACATGAATACAATATATTATTCTAAAAGGCGAGAAGTGACTAAATAAATTTGGTATCAGGTCAGTAGCCACATAAATGATTTCTCTCAGATATGGTAGGCTCTTCATATTTCACTGATTTTTTTCTTATCGGAGAGATATTTTAAACTAACCATTAAAAACACATAAAAAACACCCAAGTGCCTTGTAAAAACAAAATTTCATGTTCAATTTATGTCAATCTAAAAATGCCTACAATAATAATAGATTTACTATTCGAAGTTTAATACTGGGCGTATATTTCAAACGCTTTTCATGAAAAAGCGTTCATGTCAAAGATGGATTATTATTACAAGCGATATATATTTTTAGGTCGAGAGGAATTACATAAAAATGCAGTATTTTTCAACAAGCTCCTTCCGTTTTTACTATTTTCATATAAAATCTGAACGAGGGGGCGGTTAAGGGGTGGCGCGTTAAATAAATACACCGGCGACGAACAAAGATTAGAGCAAAAGCACTGGATGAACTTTTACAACAATAATAAAGAAAGTTTAATCGCGAAACAAGCAATGAAATCTTTAATAAGAACCGTGTAATTAAAAGGAAACCCGTCCACGGTGACATTAAGGGGTCATTGTTAGGGATATAGATATTAATCCAGAAGAAATATTATACGGAAATAGCTCGGTTAAATAGACATTTTTTATTTTGAATAAGTATTATTGTATTCTAATGTATGTAAATTGAAAAAAAAATACAAATAATAAATGCACTTTATATTTTGTTGTAGGATGCATTAGATAATTATTTATAAAAAAATAATGTGTAATATGTAAGAATTTATTATAATTGTTTTTATGTGGTGATCCGTTTCCGCTTTTTATATTACAGTTTTATGCCCAATTCAATATATTTCATTACAATTGTAGCAATCATTGTTATTTACCGAAAAGCGAATTATTTTCTTTATATAATATATATGTTAAATATTACACTATCATAGTCATTTTAGTCTTCTTCATATAAGTATAGGTATGCATGTCCAAAAGCAAGCCTGGTTTATACTATTTTCACGATTGTGAAAATATAACCAAAAATTGGTTGATGCATTACCTCTGAGAAGTGACAGTGAATACGTTAAAGGTTTACCTTTTTGTAATTTATAAATCATCGAAAACAATCGCCTTTAAAATATAATTCTCTTAAAACATTTTTTTATTATGTACCTTTTAGTAATGCAGTACAATTGAATAAATACGAATTCAATCAAAACATTAAAATAAGATTAATTTTAAACATGATCATAATTGTTCTTGGATTTCACAATTACATAACACGCAGGATTTACGCGGGATAGTCGATCAATATCCGTGAAAACATGTAAAATCAATTCCGTCTTAAGAATCAAAAAAAAAGTCGCCTGGGCTGAAGATAATTTAATTGCAGGATTTATTTACTAACAAAAAATTGCAAATCAATAAAAGAAAAAGACATTAAAACAAAATTTCGATTTGTAGCTTAACCACGGGAGGTAAAAGGAAAGCACCAATTAATAAGAACTTTTCTGAACCATTTCTGTTACGAAAATAAATCATCTCAACAAACGACTTGTTTCAATGACTCACCTCTTTCTCGTTTAGAAAAGAGTGACGATATAACGATAGGAACCGAATAAAAACACGAGTGAGTAGATCGGTCTTGATTTGTCCTGTTTTAAAAATTAGACAGGTGTGATGCACACACAAATCTGTGTTCTAATACAAATCGTCAAATAAATTTATATGTTATGAAATTCTATTACTCGTATACTAAAATTCATCATACGTTTTATAATTATTAATCTATAAAGCTTTGGTTTTAAAAGCTAGCTCAAAATAATTGAATTAGAGTTATATCATTATGCATAAGCTGAAACCAAATAAACATATAGAAGTTCGCAAAGATCTTTGCAAAGAATTAGTACAAAGATGATAGATCAAAAACAATACAAAATGTACATATTTCGATAGCGAGTATAAAATAATCTGTCGTAAAGTTAAAATTACTTTGCGCAAAGTTCGAGCCGTGGCACGAAAACCACCCCGAATAAACCAGGAAAAATAAAATAGCAAATAAACCGTAAACACGTTTTCCTATTTTCTTGGAGGAATTATTCCCGAAGCAGGTAGCCCATCTTTATTGCCCATCTTCTAGTTTTATGGGGAATAAAGGAAAGCAACACACAGGGCGCAGCGAGGGAAGGCATCCGGGCCTGGCTCTCTCGCAGAGGCCGAATTAGTTATTTTAAATACTAATTTACTTTTCGAAAAGGGGATACGAAATTCGCCTGTGAATATAAACTGCCTTAATTAATACCAACGGACGTAGGCGACTTGAGTAAACAATTTGATATTCCTCGGGTACCATTCAATATTGAATAATATTATAAGATCGTTAAGAGAATTGTAAGCTTATGTATTTTGGACACTCATTGACTTCGTCATAATATATCCGTCCGTATGTTATATTCAATGCTGATTGTTGAATAACTAACCCCTCACATATATTAACGCGATCATATCACCTGACTAACGGCCGTTTCTCTTTCAACGCCAGAAAAAAAAATCCTAAAATATTGAAGTTTTTTTCTTCTTTAAATATATGTCATTTTAATAAAAATTTTATGAGAGTGATACACGATAACTTAACCAAGTGGATAGAGAAAAATAGTTCGAATATGAATATAAATATGTGGTAAAAAAATACTTTTCTGATTAAAGATGTTAAGAGCGCTACGAATTTTTAGTGTTGATTTGCTCCTAAATAATATTAAAGGGACATTTTTCAACAATTAAAATAACTTAATCATATGCAATATATTAAAAAAAATGTTCTGATTGTTTGCCGAAATGAAATGTGATTCGATTTGTGAAACTTAGCATTAAGCTGAACCACTGCTTAGTGTGGGTTGCCCGCAATTCAGCAACATCAAAGTGCTAATTATCCATCACAGTATCCCTTCAGTGGCAATGTTAATTAGTAATTTATAGTGTCCTTATTTGACAGTTAATTAGGCAAACAATAATCACCTGAATACCCTCAGCTTGTCAACTATGCAAGTACGTGAGGGCGATACGAGCGCCATTCCATCGCCTCAAACAACGCAAGGGATACCACCTTGCAATACCTACCGGATGAACATGATTATTTATGGCTAAGCTATTTCGCACCCCCTTTTCATGGTGTATTTATTTAGTACTTGAAATTTACACCTAGCTTTGTAACGAGTATAATAATTCATAATTAAATAACCTTTGAATCCGAAAAATCTTCGAATATCTTTAAGAAAATATCAGTGGTTCCAGGATACAAAAATAATACCGCCTTATTATGCAGTGCGTAAATGCCAAAAATAGGAAATGATTTTTGATTTTTAAATCCTCACTACATTTAAAATTTGTAATATCGACTGGGGATGTTTGATAGTAATTCAATATGAAATTAATTTGTGTCTTTAAAATATTGTTTATTTTCATATACTATGTAACTAAAAATATTAATGTCAAGTCATAAATGGATGATTAATTAATTAAATTTTAAAAGCACTGTTAAATCTGCCACCTGTGGGTGATTTGTAAAACCTTATTATCTTTTTTCAAAGTTTGTTTAAATATTAAAATTCAGACATGTTTTCAAGTAAAATGTTTAGGTACATTAAGTGTTTTATATATTTTTTTAAATATTTAAATTTTAGTGTTTTTATTCATTTACTTGATAAATATACGATACAAAAATTACAAATTAATAATAAGTTTATTGTTTTGTTAGGTAGAAAAATTTAGAAAAAAGAATTATTGGAAAACTAAAAAACAACAGTGAAGTCAACCGAGCGAGTTCGTGATTCTTAGATAATTAACTAAAATATTTTATATTTAATTGCGCATGGTATATTCATGAAACTACACTCTACAGACTTTTAAAAATATAACTATTAATTTTTCAATAATAAAATCTGACGGATGCGGTTATTGTCACAGAAGAAGCGAAATCCAACATATTAGATTTCAGCAGCCAGAGGGTTAATATTAAAATAAAATACGTAAATATTTTTATTTATATAGGATACTAAATAAGATTTTTTTGAAGGTTATTAAAATCTTTCTAAGACTAAATTTTTTTCAAAAGGTTACAAAAATTAAGCTTTTATAATTGTTTCAATAAAAAATTCACGAAAAAAAATAGAAAGCAGAGAAAATGTTGGAAACCAGACAGGGGTGAGACAGATATACATATTATATAATTTGCGAATGTTTCACGACAGGTGAAATTTCATTGTGGGATAAATTTTTAAATTAGGTATAAATTTTTAATTATGACTCTTAGAATTTAAGAAATGTTAATTGTATGCATTACTCAAGAAAATTAAGTGCTACATTATATTATTCAAAACGGAAAAGAAGCGCATTTAAAATTGTTAATGTGTTAATTGTCACTTTATGATGGAAAGACATGATATTTTAAATAATAAAAAAAACACATTTTTTACTACACATTTCCACAATATATTTTATGATCCGGACCAGTTTCATGAATTGATAATGCTCGCGATGAGAGAAACCGATCCTGATCATAAAGTATACATTGAAGAAATAATTACTAAACAATGTGTCCTTATTCTTAAAAATAAAAACGAATTCAAGATTAGTTACAAAATGAATGTATCATTTGAAATATTTTTAATTAAAATGTGAACCTAATGTGAATATAAACATAAAAATGATTATATAATACAAATGCTTACAAAATGAATATAACTGTCGAGAAGATCGAGAAAACAAAGAGAGAAAACTGTTGATTTGACAAACTTTTGAAACTGAGTGTTTTTTATTGAAACGAAATTCAATATTTTACAGAGCGAACACTTTTACAATGATTTTATAAAATTATTGAAAACTCTTTTGACTTCACATCATCGTAGGAACTATATTTAAATTAATTAAACATTTATATATTTACTGTTTAAGAAGAGATAAAAAAAATATACCACTTCACTTGGATTAAAAAAAATGTTTAAGGTATCATTTTCATTTTGAGTGGTTTTTAATATAAGATTATATATTTTTATATAAATCAATCAATTGCTTAAAAGTAATTACCAAGAGAACGAATAGGTAGTCTATTTAGACTATTTAAGTGATTATGAAATATTACATAAGATTTTTGAAATGATTTATATAAGGATGGTGAATTAGCTAGATTTATTCATTTATCAAGTTATAACGTTGATTATGTTTATTAATTTATTATTATTCGAGAGAATTAAGCATACGGTCATTATTAAGCAAATTAACAAATACTGTGCCCAAATTATAATATACAATGATGTGTAAATTCTATACAAGAGTAGTTAGCAAATTGAAAATCAGTTTATTTTATACTCTTTACTGTCATAAAATAAGTAAATATTTTTTATCTTTCTGTGGAGTTGTTTTTTTTTTTTTGATAAAGTACGATAATTAATTAATATTCGTTAATAATGTTTTATTTAGCTAAGCAAATATTTGTTTTTAAATTTCCTTGTCTTTCAAAAGTATGATTATTTAATGATTTTGTGAAGTGTATATTACAAAGATTCGAAAATATTTGTTTTCCAGTAATTAAGCATTGATTCTTCTCATTTAAATAATGTCTCAAAAACTCTCGACGATCGGTAAATAAATCTGGGCACTTTCACTCGTTAATTCAACGGGTACAAAATAAGTGTTTTGAATTCCGAAAATATCCCAGAAATAACAACTCTATTTAAGGCGTCTTGATATTTAACGAGATATCAGTAAAAAAACAAACGCCTGTCTCAAATACCTGGGAATACTTCGTAAAAAAGAGGTTTATATACTTTTTTAGTTTACCTTCCATCGTATATTTTATCAGTAGTTAAATTTACGATTTCCGATAGGAGTTTTGGGAATTCAAGTCGATTCATAAATATAAGTATATATTTATTACGAGCTCTAAATAAAAGTACCCACAGTATACGACTTAAGTGTTTCAAATTGTCGACAAATTTAATTCTGATTGAGGATGATATCCATTAATGTTTATGATATAAATGATTAAATATAAAGCAACTATTATGTACTAATAAAAGAAAATAAATTAATTTAAACATTCAACAATAATTAAATAATCAATAAATATCTGGCTGTAAATAATTATATCATTACACTGCTAATTGCTTTATGAAATATGGAAAACAGTGACTATAAGCTAGAAATCGTGGAAGGTGTGATATGACAATAATCCGATAAGGTGATCCAAAGAAATTTATTATCTCGGCCAAAAATTGCATGTGGAACGTATTTTAGGTATTAAAAAATCAGCCATCAAAAATTAAGGTTATCGTTACCATTCGGAAGCTAATATCTTTGATCACTTTTAATAAAAAAAACTATGTATTCTTGAAAGCAATTATATTGGTGGGCAGACAACAGTGTACGAATGTCATTTTGTGACTACGAAAACTATAAGTTACAGTCAATAGAGATGAGCAAATAACATCATGAGATAGGCTGGATTGAAAAATCGCACAGAAACAGAACTCGGGTCTGAAATGATAAAGGCGTCGTGGTTAAGTAAACCATTTACCCGATAAAACCAGAGATTCTTGCAAACCACAAATTTACAGTTTTCATGGGTTAAAATGAAAAAATATTACTCCGAAAATGATAGTACGAAAACATTTCATCAGAAATAAAAATGTACATATTTAGGTTAAATAAAGGGTTTAAAATATTTATCAGTCTGTAAGTAATGTTACACGTGTAACTTTGCAGTTTTATTCGTTAATATTAATACTGTTGACAAAATTGTGAGTAAATAAAAGTGAACTTTGCAAACTAACTTGGTCGTTTTTTGCTTATTGTAAGTCCTTTTATGCTTTACGTAATGAGAATATTCAATGGTAGACACTTTGATAAATCCATTTTTATTTTTAGTTTCACATTGTAGAACATTACCACTTTGAAATGCTAGTCAAATATTTTCAGCAAACATCATTATCCCAGTAGACCTTTGACGGTTCCCGTTTCCTGGGGCATCCTATTCTATCCCTTCCGGTCAGAGATAGAACCTTTTAAGTTAAAAGAACACGGGAGGCCTTCATGTGGGACATACCGCGTCGCCACTTCAAAGCAGTCAAATTGTAAAACGATTTCTACATATCAAAAATGATTGTTTTTGAAGTAATTCCGAAAATTTTGTCAAATGATTAAATTTAAAATGATTTTTTAGTTGAAACAAATACCAGATAAATTAATTTTAAAAAATGATGTACGATTATTGATAAATTCAATATGTCTCGGTAATTATCATTGTTTCGAAAATTGAAAAATTTTCAATTAACATATTAATTATTCCATATATTGTTTCGCTATTAAATATGTGGACATTGGGTATTTTTTTTATCAAATAAACCATGTTTAATAATATTATATTGTAATGTAAATTGCGTATTTCAATATATAATATAATTCAGTTACAATTTCAAAAAAGTTATAAAAATATAACTGCTCTCTGATTTCCGAATTGAATCATATTAACAATGTTCAATTATGTTAAACATGAAACATTTATACGCAGAAGTGTTGTTCATATGATGTATATGCGCGCATGCGCCTATCCAATATATTATTAGTTTAGTTTGTCAGTATTCACCCATTCATTGTATTTTTTCAGAGCCCTCAAAAATTTTAAGAAAATCAATCATGTTGAATAAATTATTGATGGAAATTTAACTGTTTTATTCATATATTTAAAATGATTCAAATATTTTTTTTTCTATAATTGCTCGATAATAAACAAACTTTTTGTAAAAAAAAAATATGGTTAAGTTTTTTTTATATTCTAAAGCGTTGATATATTCCCGAAAAACGATCAAAATAAAAATAATTAAAAAAAAATCTCTATAGTAAAAATTATAAAAAATCACATGGATTGTTGTTAAATGTAAAAAAAAATGTATATGCTTTTTGGTCATATGATTTTTATATGAAATTTTAAGCGGTAAATATTACAAAATTCTTTTATCCATGTTTGCAAATCTATTAATTTATAATGTTATGTAATGCTATAAATTATTTCAAAAAGTTTAGAATGTCTTCTATGTGCTGTGAATAGTGTTACATAATAATTTTGAATACTAGAGCAACATTTTTGAAAATGGAAAATAGTTCAAACTAAGGAAAAAAGTGAGTGAATCTCTATATATCAAACTAAAATTCAATGGCAGTAATAGTACCAAAAAATATGGCCAGATCTTAGGATCATATCATTGATTTAAAAATCTAAAGCACATGAGTGTGTGATGTGAATGAGCATTTTGTGTGTTTTCATTAGCCTGTAACTAAACACTGACAATAAATAGCAATCGGCTTGCAATGAACATTCCAAAATTCACCTATGAATTATTATTGTTTCTAGATTTTATAACACTGTTTGCAAAATGGTCTTGCATTAATTCAATGAATTCCAACTTCAATCAACGATTCCACATGTTTTGTTACTAACGACACGGATTTCGCCTTTCGGCATCTTCAGGCATTCTATCACACAGATGCAACATAACTGAAGTAAAATAAAAAGTTAGCATCGTATATATACTAAACTTATTAATTACAGGAAAACACTTACCCCAAGGCAAGCAGTAAATTGCAGCTTAAACAAATTTAATAATATTAATCTAATCATCTAATAATTACCACAATTGCCTGTGATAATTTTCATTAACGATCTTGTAAACTTTAAATAATAATAAAAAAAAGCATTAATTAGTACTTATTCCCACAATATATTTTTTGATCAGCGAGACCGCTCCTGTACTAAAAAAAATGCTTTTATTATTTAAAATATCATGCCTTTCCATCAAAAAATGACAGTTAACATCTTAAAAGTGATCTTGTTAATGAATCATTCAAGAAGGTTTATTGATTATTTTACGTCAGTTCTGTTGCGTCCGTGTGATAGAATGCCCGAAGATGCCGAAAGGCGAAACACGGGTCGTTAGTGATAAAACATGTGGAATCGTACAAAGTTGTAACAATTCCATCAAGCACCTCCAGTCGATATCATAAATTATATCAATGAAAATAATCAAAAAAAAAAAAAATTTGGCATTTTGTTGCAAACGATATTTTTAATAAATATTTCAAAAATTGAGATAATATACACACGTTTGGTGGTCAGTGCAGGGGTGCATTGCTAGAAGCTTACGTAGGATGCGCAGTGGCGGGGTCTAGTTTAGGCTATTCAGATCGGATTTGGTTGAATGCGTGCGGCGTGTTTAGCGATGAATGTAAGCCAAATATTTACGAAGACCCCTGCCTCTGCTGGCTGCTCACTCCTCGCGATATTGATTGTTAAACACCACCGCTCGGCGGCAACGGAGAGGGGCGCAATCCGAAAAGCGGTAGCTCGATCAGGGTTGTCAATTTAAATTAAATACGGATCCGTTTCTGTGAAAATCGACGGAATTGTGTTATAGTAATAAAATCATTTCCGGTAAATTTCGTTTCGATATGTAGCTATGTTTAAATGCTAGTCAAATTGATACTAAGAAACCTCATAATTAAACTATCATCGCTCATCTGGATGGTCTATAACCGGGTAAAAGTAAAAAATAACAAGGTGAAAAAATAGCAACGTATTTTAGTTCTACAATTTTTTTTATAAGATATAGTTGATAGCTATTTCGGCTCAACCATCGTCATAATTATGGCGTCATGACACATTTTATTTTTGGCATTTGTTAATAAAATAAAAAAGACTTCTTTATTATTCGTTTCGGGAACCAATTTAGTGATGAATATTATCAAAATGTTTCATTTACATAACGATACAAAAGTAATGTATTTTAGTTCTACAAAATTTATAAGACAACAGAAATCTAGAACTAGTCATCAGAACTCTAGAACTAGATCTGATGAAGGCGTAAGCCGAAATAGCTATCATAATATGTCTTAAAAATGTTGTAGAACTAAAATACATTGCTGTTTTTTCACCGTGTTATAATGGAGTTATACCAAGTAAATGTCTATTCAATCAATTAAAAATAACTATTATTAGCGTTCAATTAATATTTGATTGCAACCCATGCTACAATCTAAACTTTGTTCCATCAATGAGAGTTATCGCTATGTGTTAAAAACGAAATTGATGTAGAAATGAAATCCAAACATAATCTTCTAATTAGGAATGCGCTAAATTGTGGCTATATCCATTTAAATCCATTGTTCAATTTAATTAATACTATTTTTCATTTTGATTTTTTGTGCATTGTTAAATCAAAATACCATATGATAATTAAATCATTTAAGAATTTTAAAACAGCGGTCGACAATCATCGCAAATAATAGCAATCAAGTTATCCGTAGAGATACAACACAAAAATACGGCAGAGTTAGTTAGATGGTGGTTTGAAAAGACGAGTCATGCATTACATTTATTAATAAAATTGGTGGGAAGGTAAAATTATCGATTTATAATATTTGATAAAAATGAATTCCTACAAAGTTTACATCGAATCTTCACTTGAATGTGTTTCGATTAGTTATATGTTTTGATTTTTTCATTTTCAGAATCTTTATCAAGCAAATTTGAATCCTGCTGATATCGGAAAGTCGATTGTGGTGCCGACAATCTTGAAAAAGGTTAACAAAAAAAGCGTTGAAATGTTATTTCATTCTTGAATTTGTCCAAGTGCGTTTTTCTAAATGTTTATTTCATGGGCAGATAAGCCGCAACGGATAGTCGATAGATCGATAGATTTCTTTTTATTATATCACATGTGCCAACCCTAAGCAATCGGTCTCAAGGCGTTGGAAACGAATGCCAATGTAGGTGGTGATTTTTCGATTTGCCAACTACAAAACGGGTATGAATAATGTATTCGGAGACGACAAGGAAAAGTGGATGGGACGCAATCTTCGAAGCAAGAGAGAAAATACCAACTACCCATTCCGCTAACTGATTAAACGAAGATTATCGGGAATACTTTGCATAATAGGATGTCCACAAACTCGACTGTTTTCAAGTGACTTGTTATAAAAGTTATCGAGGGTTATTGACTTTATATGCGGACATTAAAAAACATCGAGATTTATATTATTCGGTTTAGTACAGTTATATTATATTATGTCATATCTAAGTATTTCGGTTTCATAATAAAATGGAAATCCATATAATAATTTTGTCGTTATTATAATATTTTCATTTCTGTATATCATCATATAATAAAAAGGAAACATTAAATTCTTTGACATTGTCGTCACAAAAAAAAACTTCCAAGCGATGAAAGAAAACAAGCGTTTTCAAATTTACAAGATATTTTGAGTTTCAATCTGAATAGAAAATAATATTATCAATCACCTCGCAATGTGGACCTACTTTTTAAGCTAAGCTTCTAAATTTGGGATAAGCTTAATAAAAACGCTTTTTTTGAACATAAAAAGTAATTACAACACGGTGAAAAAATAGCAATGTATTTTAGTTCTAATTTAAAATACATTGCTATTTTTTCACCGTGTTATAATGGAGTTCTACCAAGTGAATGCCAATTCAATCAATAAAAAGTAATTCTTGGTGGTATTTGTTAAACAAAAACTAATGAATGATGCCGAGTTATTTAATGTTTTTTACACAGTTTATTGACCATTGAAAATTCGTATATATATAAACACATGCTTTCAGCTCTCTAAATCGTTGCTTACTCGAGGTATGAGTCGACGAAAGCAACATTAGTCGGCTTTATACACGGAGATTGGGAGATTTGTGTGCTTTAGAAGGAGATTGTAACACAAACACTTTCTCGTTTAAAAGCACACATACCATCTCATCACTCGTGGAAGCGTTCTTGTATGAAGACTGCTATTGAAATCTTATTTCCGGGCGAAACTGGGTAGTATAGCTTGTCAAATTTATGTTGTATATCGTTGAAATTGTTTTCTATGAATGCACAAAAAATACAATATATTACATAATAATTTTATTGTAAGTATTTTCAGCAGACAAGATAAATTAAACAAGTGTTTTTATGATACATTTTTCATTACCAAAGAGACCGTTTTTTTTAATTACATGATTAATTAAGAATTTACATTACTCCTTACATTCAATTTCTACCGTTGGAAGAACACTACGTAATATTTTTTTCGGTTAAGCTACAAACATTGAAAAAAAAATACGGCACAGTAAGTCTCCTAATGTCGTTTACAAAACGATCGCAGTGAGCAAGAAGAAAATAAAATAAATCTCAAATATTGTTACAGTTAATAATAATGAAATCTTATTGAAACTGTTTTTCCAAAAATTTATACGCCCCACTAAATCAGTATTGCTTCTCCCGGCGAACATTATCTCGTATCGCATCCCTTTCTGACTGACTGACATTCCCGAGGAGAGAAAGTGACACATAAAAAGACAATAAAAAAGTTTACTTCTGATACATAACACAATATCAGAAGTAACATTCGTTTTTGGAAACACAAAGAGTGTATAAAAAATCACGCGCCTATATAAAAAGAATTCATTTAATATTTAAGGAAGAAAATACCAACTCTGACTTTTCGAATACTTGACTGTTTATTATGTGTATTAAGAGAATTTATTCTCTAAAATAATTGAGATTGCATCTTGTAATGAAAATCGTTTATTCCTAATGATACAAACATTTTAATACTAATTTCGCCAATGCTTTAGTATTTTTAAGTGTCTCGTGAAATATTATTTTGAATAGATAAACACGCAGGAAATAGAATATTTTCTGTCGATTATATTTCAAGTCATATTATGTTAAGCGTTTAAATAAGGACTTTTTGGGTTAGTTAAAATATATTTTTAACCTTATAACTGCGGAGACATTTAACCTCACAAATAAAATAATTAGAGCAGTGTAATATTTCCGTATATTATATAAACTAAAAAATATATATATATCTATAAATATGTGATTATTTGTTCTGATATCTAAAAAAAATCTGAACACCAATAAAACTGAATTATTTTTTTATAAATATTGTAAGTTGGAGTAATCGTAATGTAGTTCGGCAAGGTGCAGGTAAAGAAGGTTTCTGTAATAAAATCATGTAAAATATAATACAATACACAAAAAGCGATGCAGTTTTAAATGAGCATCTTAATATAGGACATATAGCAAAGATAATTCCCAGATCTGTAATCAAGTGGTTAAGCATTTGAATTCCAAATGTTCATCAAATTGAAGTCTATACTAAATGTCTGTTCGAATATACGAATGTTAAGTCTTTTCTCATTCTTACGATTTTAAATATGGGGTATAAAAAGAGCTGCAAACTAACCACTACCTATGTTTTACCTTTATCCTAACACCTCTTCTATCTTCGAAAAAGAAACGTTTAGCAAAAGTTACAGAAAGAGTTCTGGTGGATTTTATAGGAAACTTACTTAGAAGACCATATCCTCTTCATTACATGCGGATACAGGTAAAAAAAGAGTAACTCTTTCTGGCCTTGTCGACGGTAAAATCATTCATCGCTTTCAATTTCGTATAACACTTAAATTTTTCATCAGATGAGTTGTGCCAAAAGTGAATGAAAATAAATAATAATACTATACAACTTCTCTACACAAATAGCAGATGTAAAATTCGTTGGAAATAAAACGATACTTCTTTGTTTGAAGAATAAATAATAAATTGAATCACAAAAGAGTTTAGTCAATATAAGAAATCTCACCGATTATGTCGTGAAAAAAAAACATGTTTACTTATGCGGCAAGAAAATAAACAGCAATTTCCAATATCATGCAAAATGAATATTGCTTTGGATATTAGACGGACGCAAAAGAAAAGGAAAAAAACAATATGGGAAATAAACGGCAAAGAATTCGCGGCGTACAGCACCTAATATAATACAAAATCGAGAAAATCAATAGTGAAACATGTGTCATATTTTTACCATATGGTAATACTACATTGTAATGTTTTATTTATCTTTCGGTATTGGATTTGCAAAATTGAAAAAGCTGCCATTGCGAAAATTTGAAATTGATTCGATTTGGTATTCAGGAAAAGGAAAAAAGAGAGAATTTTTTTCAATGTCAGTTTTATGCAGTATTTACATAAGTACAATTTATTTAACATTTTACCATTCCGATGTGTGCTTTTTTTAATTGGATTTCAACATTATTGTAACATATTTATACACGATTACGACTGTTAAACGGTAACTGATAATGCAAAAATTGCCTTAGTAAGTACAATATATAAGTGAGTTTATTATAATAAGTATTGAAAATGATTTTTTACCAATAATAATTAAATTCGTTAGCCTAATAAATCAAAAAAAAAAAATAGTATTTAAAATAAGAACTATTGTATTTTGAGATATATATTTGAAGAAGACGGTCAACTTTGACAATGGCGCAAGACATTTGAATGAGCTCAATTGTTTTTTTTTTTTCGTTGAATACATAAAATTTTATTTATGTCAAAACACTATTTTGACGACTAATATTTTTTATTCATCTCACCTTTAATTTTTACACTAATGAAGGTCCTTTCTATTTAGCGTATATTGTAATATAATTTATGATATCGACTGAAGGTGCTTGATGGAATTTCAATATCAAATTTGAATCGTTACTACTTTGTACGATTCCACATGTTTTGTCACTAACGACCCGGGTTTTGCCTTTCGGCATCTTCAAGCATTCGATGCAACAGAACTGACGATCGTAATATTGTTTTGCATCAAAATAATAAAGCAAAAATGATATATTGAGTGTTAATCGATTTATGTATTCGTGTACAAAAGTATGTATGAATATATGTCACTTTTCTGTTCTCTACCAATCAATAAAATCTTTAAAACGATGTGGATCAAGATTAGTAATTGTAACACGATGAAAAAAAATAGCAATGTATTT
The DNA here is from genome assembly GCA_028555115.1 of Himalopsyche japonica. NCBI lineage: Eukaryota > Metazoa > Arthropoda > Insecta > Trichoptera > Rhyacophilidae > Himalopsyche > Himalopsyche japonica. The sequence continues at coordinate 2,015,626 of JAHFWJ010000657.1, read as the reverse complement.
TAGTTCTACAAAATTATTTTTTAAAATATAGCTGATAGCTATTTCGGCTCACGCCATCGTCAGAATTATGCTTTAACTAACATTTGCTTATCTATTGTATATATAGCTGAGTAGAAAAGGTACACAATACATCTTCTCTCCTGTTTTAAGGGCCTAGCTTGTTTCCTGTTCGCAATAAAACTAACAATCGGAAATGAAACTAAAAAGGCGGCTATATCAATAAGTTTACATATGGCACGGAAATGGTCCATTACAGAAACAAAGAGTCTCGAGTCAGAGGAGTCAATAATGGTGACTGACATATATTAGTTTGTTAGTTAAGAATCCTTTGTGATGGTTGATATCTATTGATCTCCAGCTGTTCCAAAGCCGTCATTCTGCGACTCTTACTACAAAGAAAGAAATAATTTTGTAGAACTAAATTACATTGCTATTTTTTTCACCGTGTTATAATGAAGTTCTACCAAGTGAATTCCAATTCAATCAATAAATTAGTAATTGTATTTACAGTAATTTAAATCAACGCAAACATAAAATAAATCGCGAAGTAAAAGAATAATGCCATTAAACCAAGATTGTTAACCAACATCTTATAAGGTATATATACTAGTCCTATTAAATAACAACAAAATGTCTTTAATAACAATGGCTTCAGAGAAGCACCATCAGTAACCATTAATATACCAAGTACATAAGAAGTAAGATTGCCGTACAACCATAATCCGCTGTACACCAATTACTTTCAATTCGACGGATATTGTTTAACTTTTAATAATCATTGCTCATTGACCATGAATATTATTAGGTATTTTCAAAATATAGCTGGAAAAATAACCGCCTACATACAAAATAAAAACGGTCGACCTGCAGAATCCGTACGAGGCTTTTGCAGATTATTATTTCGTGAATATCTATCTCGAACCCGCTACGCAACGAAGGTCCTTTAAAGTTTCCTCGAGTACTTATCCGCCCGCTGGTAAAGTTGTAATCCCTATTAAGCAAAAGTTTATTTAGCTTTCGGATTTGGCAAATTTACTTGAATCAAGTTAAACCATTGACATATAATTATCCAGGAGATAAATCACGGAAAATTGTCCAAGTAAAATAAATTCTTTCCATTTCACGCAATTTTACAAGAATAATTACTCAAAATAATTGAATAAACTTTATAAATATCTGCAGGCGGCAAAATACTTATATTATTCAAAAGTTTTCTAACCGTTAAATTTGTGAAGTATATATATTGAAATTCATAGTCCACATTAAAATCTTGATACAATATGATATAATTTACAATTGAGTATAATTTACGACTAAAGGTAATTGATGAAATTTCGATGTCAATGTTGAAAAATTGTACATTTGCATATATTTTGTCACTCACGATTCGTGTAATAGAATGCTGAACGGTTAATCTCAGTTTATGAGTTACTAAACATGTACAATTAATTGCATAGTTTCATCAAATCAATTTTGGTATTATATTAGATGGGTTTTTGTTTTTTTAAATTATTAAATGCTGAGCCTTTTCACGTATAAGAATATTGATAGGCGAAAACAGTCGTTGTGATTTGTAGACACAAGCGGTACGGTCGATAAACCCCCATTTGCACTACTCCGAATTACACGCTGGTTTGAAATATTCGCTGCAAATCCCCCATTTGCACTGGCGACTGTCTGTGTGCTGGATTTTGCGAGTGCTATGCATTTTATCATCTAGGAACTAAATATTTCGTCCATATATATTTTCTGTTGCAAAACTAATTATAATCTTAGCTTTCCATTTTTCGTGGAAATAACGAAATCCCTGATTTTGTATGAGATTCACTCCCCCAATTAAACGACTCTAATTTACACGGCTCTGAAAAAATGATATAAGAAATTCCATGTCGAATAATTCAAAAAAGAAATCCGAAAAAAAAATCGATTGTGGACAGCTACTTTATTGAATTTTCGAATGTCATTTTAGGTATTTTAAGTTAATTACCTCCAACAAAAATGCTCTTTATGTTGGTTTTAGTTTATCTTATGAAGCCATTTATTTCAAATATAATAATGTTAGATTGCTAAAAGTGTGTTTCGTATCGTTTGTCGAGTTTGTATAATAATGTTTATTTGTTTCGAATTCTCCTCCGCCTTCTAATATGCTATGTGAAGCATATTGTATGTCAATGTTTTCCACGAGAAGTATATTAGACAGACATGACTACATATAAAGAGGATCCCTTGATGCGATGAGACGTAAACACTCATTAAATGTGTTTGTAACAAGAATGGTATTTCGCTGAGATATTGGATAAAGCGCAGCAGTCCAATTTAACATACACGAGATTGACTGATTAATATGACATAATGGATTGATTTCTGAAATTATCTTGAAAATGTGAAGATCAATTTATTGTTGATGAAAACCATTTTATTGTTTATAGTGATATTTAATTTGCGTTACTTTTTTTTATTTTACATGTATATACAGACGAAGAACCTTTTCATAATTAATACATTTTTTAGTTTATTTTCCGAATTTTTTTATTTGAAAAAAATATATAGGTCATTCGAATTTATTGGTACTATGCAAACTTATCATTTTATGAAATGTTGATAATTGCAATACTAAAACTAATTTGACACGATGAAAAAATAGCAATGTATTTTAGTTCTACTGTTATAATGGAGTTCTACCAAGTAAATGCCAATTCAATCAACAACTAATTTGGATGACAACAAGATGTAAGCGTAAGAATTAAGCATTCGATTCATTTAAGACTATCTTTCATAATGCGTCACATTAGGTGAATGGAAACTTGAATTTGTGTATGTACATATTGCAGCGAAAGTGCATTTCATATCAAAATATAGTTTATCAACTATCGCAGTAAAAAAGTGCACTATATGGTTTCCATGAATGTTCCGAAACGAATGTCAAATCATTAGATATATTTGATGAAATATATTTTCACGCGTATAAGTATAATATATTCTATCTCATTGTAGTGTGATTAGGTGTGATAAGATTGCACTAAAACGTCAGTAAACACGTATTCTATTTGAAATACACTATCGCTGTACTAAGTATTTTTTACAGTTGATTTCATTTGAACTTAATATTTGTTATTCTAGAAAAATACAGTTGGTTCATACAATGAAAACGGTTTCAAATTAATTAATATAAATACAACAGTTCAAAGTGATAATATAAAATATCTGAAAAGGAATCAATTATCCGTTATGATAAAGATTAAATGTAATATTAATGAGTAGATGAAATAAAATTTTTAACTTTCGTATATTTTTCTTCAAATACTTTTTTTAAGAATTGGAATGACAATATGAAAGATTTTCTTTTTTTTTTACAATAAACGATAAAATCATATTTTTTTGACGTTAAAGTGACTTCCATGGCTTAACCTTACAGGTACACAATAGTACTTCCATGTACATCGGGAGTCTAGCTATAAGTACAGGGTGTACGTTCGCTCGCATACCACCCTCCCCTCTGTAGATAAACGCGAGCAATAAGTAATCATTAGTCTTGGAGCGCGGTGGCGGAAAACATTTCGCAGAATATGAAGGGTCGGGGGTCGAGACCCAGCGAGGGTGGAAATCCATGAACCGTGAACAAAGGTCGCAATCACACTATTGCACTGAAAAGTCTACCGTCGAATATTAAGCCGGCATGTCAATCTGTGAATCTTTTCAATTAAACTAAGTAGAAACTGTGAATTATTTTTCAGTGTGAAGTTTCATCTACTTGAGTATTTACTGAATATGTACACATACGTAATGTTGAAATACGTCACAGAAAGTGTGTTTATTGTACATTTACACAGAAATAAAATCTTTTCATAAATTAATCATCTCTAAACTACTTAATTAAAACGATGCTATCGTAGTCACCCATTTTATTTCATAACATCAATCAATCATAAATTCATTTTTATATTATCAATAGTAATTTAAGTAAAATATTAATGGTTGAATATTCACGAGTTTTAAGATATTACCGTTTTCAAGCGACAAAAAAAATAGCAATACTCAATTTATACGAAAAAATTATTTGAAATAAATTATAAATTTAGAACACATTTGTCGAGAAGAATGAAACAAAGTCATACATATTATATAATCATTTCTCATAAACACTTCATCAATAAAAAGACGTGGTCAGTTTTTACCACCTTATAACTGATATACTATTATCAATTTTTATTTAAAGTATACTATTCAATGCGTGAGGGACGTCATTAGATATTTATTATTTTATTGATTGATAAGTGTCTTAGATTACGATTTCGTACCAAGGTATTTTGATGGAATTTCTAAATAACATTTTATTTAAAATCCGGTTTTCGCCTTTTGGATTGTTACATCTTATGATAAAATCACTCAAAAAGTGAAAACAAACCAGGTTTCAACAATTCCAATTTAACTTATACTTATTTTAACTACAATTAATAAAGATTTTTTTCATAAGTTAGAAACCAATTATTTTTCTATACTTCCAGATTATTTATTAATGTGTTGGATAAATGGCGTCATTAAATATAAAAATATTCAAAAAATGGAAACGCTACTTATGGTCATAAAAACAAAATTGTAGAAAAAATAAAACACATTCTGTTTTACTTACAGAAAACCAATGTCTTAACGTCGATAATACCAGTTAAACCTATTCAAGTGATATCAAATGAAGTTAAGAATAGTGTTTATGCCTTGGGTACCCACTGAATATAACATACACAGAGTATAAAATTCACGGTTGACCGATTCGATTCCGCTCATAGAGTTATCATTGATTATATGCTAGTTAATTATTCAGCTACAACAGTTTTTACACTACGACGACGGAAAAATATGTTTTCTCCTTTAGTTTTTCAAATATCTAAGTAGCTTAACATATTACATTGAGTTAACTTTTAAGTGTGAATTAGATACAATAAAAATTTAATTTTTTATCAATTTTAAGGTGGTAAAAATTCGTGCTAACCAAAATGGTGAAATTAATTCAAGACACTGTTATAGATATTTTTCCGTTTTATACAGATATAAGATAGTTTGTTATTCCTGTTTATTTTGGTTATCCAAGAAGACAATAAGTTATAATAATATACGTTAAGAAAATAGAAAATGTTACATTAAAAATATTATATTTATAATATATATATTAACACGTTAATCGCTTATTTCATGGGAGCCATAGGGGTCATTGGTGACCGGCAAAAAAGACCAGTATATAAAAAAACGGATTATTCAAGTAAAAAAATCATCAAAATTAAAAAAAAAAACAATGCATTCTAACATATCCTATCAAATACTACTAAGAAACACATTATCATTGTTTTCACTATTTTACGTAAAATCTGTTGGCCACCAATGTGTTAAGTTATTATAGACTAGATTGTTATATTGATATATTAGGTATTTCAATAAAATTACACAAATTAAATAAAAGATTTTTTTTATCAATATTTGTACTGCCGTAATACGTCAGTATCACGAATGATTTTTTTTTAAATATTTGATCATATAACCATAAAATCATATGCTACATAAAAAAATCATTTTTAATATCTAGAAAAAGAAATATTCTAATTTTACCATCTATAATGTATTCTGAATAAAATATTTGCTATTAAAAAACGATGCTAAGCTATATACACCATAAAGAAGCCTTTAATGTAAATGTATTATAAATGTGTAAAAACCTTTGTAATTACAAAACAACCGATGCGTGATTATATGCTCGAGGCACGGAAGAAATTTTTCAATTGGAAGGAAAATAAAAAAAAGTCAATTGATTTATTATGTTGTTACGACGTCGATAGTATATTTAAAAACAATAATGAGAAAAAATACGAGAAAAATAAACAGTTAAGTTTTTTTTCATTATCACTGAGAATACTTCTTAATAGAGTACAATATTCCAAAAGAGAGAGAAAGAACTGCGAGCTTAAAGCTGTGAAAAGACCCAAAGTTTGGCTTTCACATGGTAGCACAAAACCGTCGCGAGGGAAAAAGTTGTTGCTCTGGCCATTGTTGTTGGCGTTGCGTTTCTAGGCACTCGCTTTCTTTTCAAAATAATCTAATCTCACAAATCGACTCTCGCTCTCGCCACGTTTGCCCCGAGCCGTTTCTTATGTATTTACGAATGCTCGGTAGATTCTTCCATAATGTGGGCGGTGCAAAGTTTAATTGTTCATAGAAATTCTTGTCAATATTAATGCAGCAATATAAAACATTAAAACGATATAATTCAGTCATGTCGATAAATTGTATGCATGTACTGAAAAAAAGTTGTTGAAAAAAAGTTAAAAAAAGTACAGTTGTTTCGATAAAGCATTTTAACTTAAGAACCTGAATTTCAAATCAATTTAAATGAAAGCCAAAAAAGACTTACTGTAAAATCTACAAAGAAATTAAGAATTCTATAAAATTCATGCTTAGAGAATATCACTATCTTATGAGACAAAATTGAAAAAATAATGATCAAGTTAATACCTTACACAGAAGTTTATAAAAACTCAAGTTGTTTACAAAACGTCCCGCGTACGTGCGATTTAATTTATTTTAAATATATAACAAACAAGAAAGAGAATTTCAACACAATCATCAAATAATTGACAAAAACATACTGACACAGGATATTTTTTTCAGTCTAGATAAAATATCATTATAATTTTTCAAAAAATTATAAAATTATTATAAAAAAACAACAGTTTTATTTTAGATAAAAGACTCAACACACAATCATTATATATGTAAACTATTTTCTTGTAAAATGAATTAGCAGAGCATGTATGCATCAATAACACTTCAAACATTTAAAAATTAAATTTAAGAAAACACAGTGTCTCTCTTCTTAATTTGATATATAATATTGTACATATACACTTTATCGTAAATCGCAAGGACTATTTCCCTAAAACTTAGTTTCGAAATTGAGAATTTCAATATGATGGAATATCTTTTCTATGTTTCTATGTTTACTTTAAGAATGGGGATTTTCGCAATGCTGTTTAGCATGTAACATATGCTTCGCGTAAGAGGGTATTAATTGTATAGATTAACACAGTCTTGACAAAGCCATGAATCCGAGGTAGCTTTCAAATATAAATAAATCTATTGTAATAATTGTTGAAGAAGTTAAAATATGTAAATTATCTATTTCAGGTTATTCGTCAAAGACCATAGGAGGGGAATCTGCGGATTTCAATGTTCCTTTCAAGTGCCTTTTGTATATATATATATATATATTATTATTATAAAAAAATACGGATATTTATTATTAAAAAATATTTATTATCTGTATATGAATGTAGCCTTCTGATATGAAAAAGTGATTCTGTCGAATATGATTAATGAAGATAAAAAAAATCACAAAGCAAAACTTTAGGTTCCGGCAAACATTAACCGAATCAGTGTAAAATAAAAACAAAACTACACACATAAATTTCGCCCACACAACTAATATGAACTCGAAAACAGTGTTAAAAAATCAGTATGTAATTGGTTTCAGAAGCATAAGACAATATTTCAACGGCATAATCAAAAAATGTGTCCAAACGATGACAGAAAATAATCTGATTTTAACCTTGTTTATAGCGCGTAGTTTTTGCAATTCCAATGCTGAAAATTGGATTTTTTCTGGATTATAAAAAAAAACCAACGTTAACCAGACACGGTGGTAGATAGGCGATAAGGTGGCGAGCTTTGAGGCGTCAACTCAGCGCCACTTCTAATCAATAAGTATTCCTGGACAAGAGTACATTTTTAATCGTAATTCGAAATGCACCGACGATGCTGCAGCCATAACATAAATAATACATAATGTGTGGAAAAACTGAGAAAATCGACAGCAACAATGGCTTGTGAAATGATTTTTTATTACATAAAACATTTTTATTATTGTATGCTTCTTCACATAATTATATGAGGTCAATACCTATAGTCACTTAATGAATGAAAATATTCTTGTATAATATTGTACACGTTAGTACCTAAGAATCTTACGGACAATATTCGTGAATTTTGTGTATTCTTAATCGATTTATGTAAAATATTTATTTTCAAAGACAAACAAGCCTGAATATTTTTGTCATTTCTTAGCCACATTTTCTTGTACCATATGTAAGCATTGAAAAAAGGTTGAATAATACAGGAGATCAGTTACTAGTACTAGATTTATTGTTTGAACAACTGCCCATAAAATTTCTAATTAAGAGTCCACACGATCAACACTTATGGATGGACCAAGGCATATTTTGTTCAGTTCTACGCTTGTATTAAATTGTGAAATATTTATTCGATTAAGTGCATTCAATATTGGCTTGATCCAGCATTTTAGCACAGTATATTAAATGGAGAGTTTGTTGAAACTTTTTTGCACGAAATTCTTTATAAATGAAAGAATATTTCTATCGCTTGTAGGAAAAAGGTCTACTTTTTACAAAGCTATGAGAATATATATTATTTTGCATCCCGGCAGATGTTGCGAGGTTCCGTTTCGTCTCGATCAATGTTACATTACAACGATGGCTGACTTTGATTAAAAACGGACATCGATCTCCTGACTACTCTCGTACTCGCAGTTTACGCCTTTATTGTTTTTGTATCGGGAAAATATACGTGTACAGAAACAACAGAAGTGAATATTTTTCCAGCCTTAAAAAAATGAACACTGTTTGGCACACCGATGTACCAAAACAATATATAACTGAGAAAACTGCTCGTAGAACTGTCGGTTTAGCGCTCGAATTATGATAGTAAATAGGTTATGAAGTTACGAAAATTAATTTGTCCCCAACTTCAATTTTCGAAGAACATACATCGTAAAAAAAGTATTTAGTGGAAGTCTTATGTGATATCTAATAGAAAAATATATCAAATATTCATGCCACTAGAAATAAATTTATAAATAAGCACTACTCTCAGAAGCTCTCATGGAAAGACCAAAAAACATTATGAGTTATAATTGCAATTATTTTGTCGAAAATATACGACAGAAGTTTCTCACAATGAAATAATAATGATAGAAGAGAAATAAACAAGTCGTACGATGTTCCCTGCAGCTTCATTAAAACCACTCAGAAGTGTGTGGTTTTTTCTATGGAATGACAAGTTTCAGAAGGCTTTTATAGAATAAAATAGTGATGGCAATGCTATAGTAAGTTGGGACATATGAGGTATATTGTGTGAAAAGACGTGTGGGAACAAAATGTAAAATAAAGGTCGTCGAGATGAAGTATGCCTGTAAAACATCAATGTTTATCGAAGAGTTATACAGATGACATAAAATGTAGTAAAACTAAGACGAAATGTACTATGTATTTATGTATGTATAAAGCTATTATGAGATCATTCCTGGCATATTTGGACGAGTATTGCGATCAAAAGACATTTAGAAGTGTTTGAATGAAGGATTAAATTTACCGTTTTGAGTGCGAAAAAATCATGTGGCAATTTCGGCCTGAGCATGAGTTAAATATATCTCTGTTGGGCCGGAAATCAGATGAGATTTATCAAAAAGTTCGGGCAAATAATATCACGCGTGGATAAGTTTAAGCGTACATCATAAGTATCTATAAAAATATACTTGTATGAAAACGTAAGGCCGTAATTATATTAAAAGCAACGTAAAAATAATTAAAACATATTATTTAAAATATCATACCTTTCCATCAAAAAGTGACACCTTACAATTGATAAATTATTTTACTTACGAATAATTAGTTTTCTGTGCAGTTGAAAATATCTAATACGACTAATTTAGAATAGGTAAACGATTGCCTTGGAGTTGATTGATACAGAATGGCATCAGAAAAGAACGTTTCAATGTAAAGGCATATAAAAAACAATGATAGCGCGTATTTTGTTACATATTTGAAGGAAGAGGAAGTGTATCATAGAATAGGTTTAAACGTGTATAAATATGAAAATATTATAGTTTAATTTGAATTGTTACAACTTTGTACGATTCCATATGTTTTGTCAATTCTGTTGCATCCGCCTGACAAAACATGTGGAACCGTACAAAGTTGTAACAATTCAAATTTGATATTGAAATTCCATCAATCACCTTCATTCGATATCATAAATTATAGTTTGATGTTGTAACACCGATAACTCAAGTACAAGTTGTCTAAGGAAACTCGCATTATATTGAATTTATGGTGAATAATTCCGAAGAGAATTTCAAATCAATCTTATGTATTTAGAATTGAAATCCGTACATATCACGATAGCACTTTAGAAATCACTTGCAAGCTCGAGTACGTCAGACTATAAGATTGGCATACGAGCAGAAGCAATGAAAACACCTTTGGTTCGACCCTAACGAGCGGCGAAAGTTTTCGAATATAAAGCATCATTTTGCGAAGCGCTTACACTCGTCTATGAAAATTCGAATTATTTATACCTTGTGCAATATAGTACAGAAAATATGCCAGTATAGTGAGAGAATATCTCATTATAAAACTCTATTATCCAAAATCTACTTAATTTTTTTTTTACTTAACTAAGTACAAGTAAAAATCTATACTAAATGAAGCCAATTATGCCATATATTATACTATAAATAAAATTATTTTTCTTTTCATTTTAATATAAAGGCAATCAATACTTTTAGTTCTACAAAAAGCTTTACGCTATAGAATCACTACGCAGATATGTATCGTTAGATTTCATACACAAAAGTGATATAAAGACTTGTAAGGGATTAGGAGTGGGAAAACTTTTGATATCGGGATACCGCATGCAGTTAGATCATATTTTCAGGTAGCAATAAAGTCACAATTAAAGTGAATTAAAAATGTATGCACGCATTGCTTTCAAGCAATGCGAAATGCAATGCTTGAAAGCAATATAATGAGAAACTCGGATACAGTAAAAAACAGTATTAAAGTTAAGGCAGAAAATGTCAGGGAGAATGTTTTTTATACTACGATTTCAATTGGCGATAATATCGCCATGTTCAAACAAAGCTAAGATGTTAAAATTGTTTTATCTTTCAAGTATATTGACGTTTGTAATCGGACGCTTTGCTAAGCAAACTTGTCAGAATGCACTTCAATAGAAACTTGTACAGAAATCTAGGGGGTAAATGTAAGGAAGGGTGGATTCGTGTTACCGGTGAAGATTATATCCGTATAGTTTTGGATATGCGAAGGAGAAATAATACGACATGGCTACGACATCTTCAATTGAATATCACTAGAAATTAATTAAGATGAAGGATCTGATGATTTGAGAGAGATAAGAAGCATAATTGTCTGATATTATAGGAACGAGAAACAATAATCTGTTAGCTACTTTTATTTGAATGCTCTAAGAATAATTAATTGAATTAACCAAATTCCTAGTCTCATGTCTACAACTTTTGAAACAATGTATAAATTTTCGATAAGATTAATTCGGATATTATGTAAAGACATTTTGACTTGTCATAAATGTTTTTTTTTGTTGTTAATATAACTTAACATTTATATCGACTCAAATCTTTATGTATTACAATTGCTAATATATTTCATCAGTTTTTACATGATTTCAATAAACCTTCGATTTTGATACCGTTACCTTCAAAAATGCAATAAATAAATGAACGATTTATATCTAAAAAAAAAACAAACGATTTTCTTCGTCTAAAAAGTTTTTGTTTTCAGTTAATTAGCTTGAATGTCATTTATATCCAACACGAAAACAGGACATAAAATTAAGGTCAATATTTATTCTCCGTTTTAAGGTTATACATTCTGAGTAAAACTACCAACTATTATCTCGTAAACAAGAATGAGTAAAAGTATCAAATAGTGGTGGGCGGTATGAAAAAAAAAGATATGAAAATTCAGGGGAAATTCTTGCCTAGGGGTAGAAAATTATACAAATCAATTTATGAAAGTTTTCAGTCGGATATTCGAGCTTTTGATTGCGCAAACGAGTGGGCGAAGGTCTGTCAGTATTGATCACGTAATGTAACTTTATCTCAAAGCCAAAATGTCACTTGTGTCATTTTGACGTTTAGAATCAGAAATTTGAAAATAATGTTTTTCAAATCAAATTTTTGGTTAAAACAAACGTGTATACATATATTTGATTTTATTTAATTCCATATTTTAAAATATGAACGCTAATCAGAGAAAAAATATAATTAAAACAATTTTTTTATTAATATGTGACTTAAACCATCGCATACTTATCATTATCATCATTAAATGTAAGTAAGTGAAAATGGTAATTAAGAATTCAATATTTTTATAACTACTTTTGTATAAGTGGCATTATTTTTTTGTTTTTGACACGAAGATACGCTAAAATATTAATTGATTGAATTGGCATTCACTTGGTAGAACTCCATTATAACACGGTGAAAAAAATAGCATAAAAATTTAAAATTGAAAAAAATGGGAAATTTTGTAGTACTAAAATACAAAGCTATTTTTTTCACCGTGTTATAATGGAGTTCTACCAAGTGAATGCCAATTCAATCATTTAATATTTTAGCGTATCTTCGTCTTCTTGTATCTTCGTATCTTCTTGCTAAAATATTAAAGTCACGGCTTTAAGATATATTTTACACGAAATTGATGACAGGAAGATTCTTCCAAAATTTGAAGTGAAATATTATAAAAATTATATTCTAAGTATGTTATCAAATAGTTTTCTCCTTTATCATTGACAACAGCCCACTCAGTTTTAGATGAAACGAAATAAAAACACCATGTGATAAGTCAAGTCAAAAGGTAAAGGAACTCTGAAGGCAAGTGTACTTAGCAGGCGGGCAGTTTCCATTATTCCACCTTTCTTTTCGTTCACCTTCCATCAAGATATGGATAAAATACAACGAGGCTTGTTTGATAAAACACTGCCTTCAAGAAAGAATGTTTCAACGTAGGGAACATTGTTTTATGACTTATCTAGGGTTTTATATATGTAGGTATAGATTCCACTACAGATATTCAACGAAAGAAAATTCGCTATTCGTAAAAAATGAAAGACAAATATAACTTTCGAAGTAATTTGCAAAATGAAATGATGTTTTTTATTATTATTATTATGCAAAAGGTTTTTCAAGGAACATGACAGCATAAAAGTAAATATTAAATAGAAATTGTGGTTCATAAACAAAAGATTTTTAATAATATATGATAGAATAATAATTTATATATGCATAAAATTTATTAAAATGAAACGCAAATAATCTTAGAATAAATATAGACAAATGTTAATTATTAAAATTTGTATTGTTACAACTTAGTACGATTCCACATGTTTTGATACTAACGACCCGGGTTTCGCAGTTTCAGAACTAACAATGAACTAAAATGCCGTAAGGCGAAACCCGGGTCGTTAGTCACAAAAAATATGAAGTAGTACAAAGTTGTAAAAATTCAAATTAGATATTGATATTCCACCAAGCACTTTCAGTTGATATCATAAATTACAAAAAAAAGGTTAGACGATTTATCTTTTTTCATGTTCTAAATTAGTCGTTGTAATTAAATGGCAAGAGCATTACCTCAACGTTAAGGTATATTTAAAAAAATCTTTTTCAATTTTAAATCTAGGATATTTGTGTTTGTGATATTTAAAGTTTGCGTATTGACTTTAATAAAACAATTCTCAATCAAGTTTATGTGATTTAATTTCAAATTTTCAAAATATCTGGCACCTTGGCTGTTGGTTATGATAGCAGATAATTTTTATCATGACTATATGAAAGAGTAATGAAACAATAGGTCGACAACCTTTACCACTGATTCATTACCTTCAAATTAATGAGGCGAACATTTTTTTATCATCGTTATAAAATCCGACCGGTCTATTATTTCGTCTATCCAGACAGTCAATATGAGTAAAAAACATGAAAAACCAATTTTCGATGTCTCCCAAAAAAGGTTTACTTTTATCATACAAACTGCACGCACATCACTTCACATTGTCTTTATTGAAGATTTATTTGTGGCACAAAAAAGCGAAAACAAAACATTTTCTGCTCGAAAAGCTCACGTCATCAAATGAACTGAAATTTAAATACAATCTCAACTGGATAGAACGACATTGACAAAATAACAAAAAATGTATACATATATCAACCTAAATGTTTTAGAAGTAAATTTGAAACGATGTTAGGTAAAATGCAATCTGAATATGAGATTTACATTTATTTTTCAATATGAAATATTATCGTAAACGATTTCTTGTTTAAACATACATGGAGTCTGTATGTTTTACATAAATTAACCGTATAGACAAATTCGGCTTAGTGAGGTTTTTGAGAATAATATAAGTATGTAAAAATCACTTTAAAAATCAACTGTTTCGTTTTGGTAGAAAAACATTGTATTTAAATAACAAAAGTACAATGTTTAGTACGATTTCCACAATGTTATATAATTATGAAATAAATAGTGCACGCGATGAGCGAAACCGGTCGTGATCATAAAATATACTGCGGAAATAAGTTTTAAAAAGAAAGTTTTTTTTTAATTTAAAATATCGTGCCATTCCATTCATGAATTGAATAAATCAATGTCTCAGTAAATAACTTAAAAGTGAACAATGAAGTCAGTTGTCGTTCGCAGAAGTGTCAATCTGAACCACAACGCAAAAAATACACTGAAAATATTCCGTATTACAAGAATCAAAAGTAGATAGATATTTTGGCATCATGACATCGTCGCAAGATCCCAAGATAAAATTATGCTAACACATGGTTAGATGAATTACAATCAGGGTTGTGGAGTCGTTAAAAAAACAAGACTCAGCTATAACAAGACTCGTATAATTAAATATACAAACACGGTGAAAAAAATAGCAATGAATTTTCGTTCTACAAAATTATTTTTTTAAATATAGTCGGTAGCTATTTCGACTCACGCCATCGTCGGAACTACGCTTAAACTAACATTTGCTTTATAGATTATATAAGATGCAAACATTTAGGTGTCTCCATCTTTGTAGTAAGGGTCGCAGGATGACGTCTTCGGAACAGATGGAGATCAATAGACATCAACTATAACAAAGAACTCTTAACGAATAAACTAATATCCGTCGGTCACCATTATTGAATCCTCTGAGTGGTGTCTCTTTGTTTCGGTAATGGACATTTCCGTGCCATATGTAAATTTATTGATATAGCCACCTTTTTAGTTTCATTTACAATTGTTAGTTTTATTTCGAACAGGAAACAAGCTAGGTCGTTAAAACAGGAGAGGAGATGTATTGTGCATTGCTATTTTTATCATTGTGTTATAATGGAGTTCTACCAAGTGAATGCCAATTCAATCAATAAATATACAAAAATATGAAATCAATAAGAAGTTAACAATATTAATGATTGTTATGTTAAAATATTCAGTGGCGTACCGATAATAAATGTTAAAAATATGATATAATCATTCATAAAATATACGTTCATAAAAAAGCAAAGTGGTATTAATCTATGGAACCGGATCAGTAACCTGCGCACTATTATTATTATTATATTAAAACGTTCGTTCATTCACAAAAAAAAAAGTTTTCAAAGCCTCGTCGCGTGTGTTGGTGTAAAATTCAAAGGCTATTTCTAACTCTGTATAAACATTTTACTAGTGACATGATGGTATAATATTTTTTCAGAGTCAAATTACTGTAACACGAAAGTGCAAATTGTCAGAGAATTTTTACTTCTATATAGCTGTATTAGTCTAAAAATGACACGAGTCACGGAATAATCGTAATAAATCATTGTATTGAATAGCACAATGTATTTTGTACACACCATTTGGGAATTTCCCATTTTTAAATTAATAAAAGTAAAAGAGATTATTTTGAAAAATTTGTCCGTTTTAAATGTTGAACAAAATATTTCAATATAAGTTTAACGACAACTGCTCGTTTCAAAGTTCAAATTCTCTTTAAGTAGAGATAGCGAGAAAAGGCGAAGGTAGCACTAATGATTCTTTTATTTATTTATTTATTTATATTTTCATAATAATACATATCTATAAATCATGGCTGTTTTCAAATAAATAAAATACAAATTTTAGTAATATTTTTGCAATTAAAAACAAATCACGATCAGTATCGCTTATTATGAGCACTATCAAGTGACACAACACAAATAAAATTTTACTATGTTTTCATTTATACTGTTTCAGTTGGCGATGCCAAAAATAAACGAAAACGGTCCCGTATTTATAAACAGAATTTTAAAAGTAGTAATAAGTAATGCATTTTGACCAGGAAGGTAAACTACGATTGTTAATAAGCCAGCCTTAAACCTTAAATTAAATTTTTTAATGTTACAGTGATAGCCAGTTTTAATATTCCGAAAAACTTTGTTAGTATAATATATAAAGCAAGTATAATAAGAAAAGAAAAACATTATACATGAAAAAGAACATTTTTGTGTAGCTTTTTATTTTAAATATTTGACAAAAAAATCTTAAATTGTATCTGAATGAAAAACATTATTTCATACATAATATAAAAACAAATACTGAAACAAGTCGATTTTTTTTTTGAGAGACTTGCCTTAAAAAACGAGAGAAAATATCAATATCTCTTAATGTAATAATTATTATTAAAGAACATCAGCATTCAATCTTACACAGGTGCTTATGCAAGAGGCACTAACACATAACAAATGCGTAATGTTACCTGCGTAGAAAAAATCATCGCCTTCAAGGTTAATCAATATCACGTGGAGATTAATACTAGGTGTAATAACACGGGAATCCACTTAATGAAACGTATTTGAACCGTTGAAAATCAAAGTCGTCAGAGTTTTTTTGAACAGCGAATGGAACTGGTAGGAAAAAATTAAAGGGTTTAATTTGATATTAGATTGACAGGGATTTCATTTTAATTGGAAGCACGGGCTGATTTTAAAAGCATTCTAAAAAATTGGATTTTTTACGCCAACATATATTTTTGGTAAAATAAAAAAAGAAAAATATATTCCGTAAGCATAATTTAATAACACGGTGCAAAAATAGCAATGTATTTTAGTTCTACAAAATTATTTTTAACAAATATAGTTGATAGCTATTTCGGCTCACGCCATCGTCAGAACTATCCATAATGTAATACGCCTCTGTATTTACTATATTATAATTTACATATTTATTCAATCGGCAATTCACATTTTAAGATAAAATATTTGTATATAATAACACACCATACACGAGACAAAACTGGAAATTCTTTTTTTTATTTAAAATTTTGACATTTATTTCGCTCGTAACTAACTGTAGCAACATTCTAAATTATGAGCATACATTTACTGCCAATAGTGATGATGACACTTGGATAAGTTTAAATATTGTTCAACGAATTTGAGTTAGTACAACTTTGTACGATTACACACGTTTTGTCACTAACAATCCGGGTTTCGCCTTTCGGCGTCTTCAGGCATTCTATCACACGGATGCAACAGAATTGACAAAACATGTGGAATCGTACAAAGTTGTAACAATTCAAATTTGATGTTGAATTTCCATCAAGCACCTTCAGTCGATATCATAAATTGTTTAACGAATTTTTCTACTCGCATTTTTTTGTGTTTGGTAGTATGAGGTGATATATAGTTTGATAGTATTTACTTCCAAAATATTTCCCTGCGACTTGACTACGAAAATATATTAAAAAAAAGATTCTAAAATGACATTAAAAAATGTACAATGGCGAAAAAATCTGTATAGACGACAGGAAACCAGTAAATAAAATTTATAATTTTTACCCACTTATTGATTTAAAAATGACCGGTGTAAAAAAATTACGGCGGCTTTCCACTTAGAGGTCTCATTTAAAAACGTGTTTTAAATAATGGCAGCGGATGTTCATCATATTTACGTTTTTATAATATTGATTGGCAATTGAAAGAATAACTGTTTTATCTGCTTTAGTATTTGAGATTTCATTGAAGCAGCGTCGAAAGCAACTTGTGTTAGAACTTTAAAAAATCGGATATTTTACAAAAAAAAAGAAATAAGAAAAAAAGTATTTCATTGAATCTCTGAATTATATTATTATATTATCTATCAAGCTTCAGCTTACTGTTTATATGTAACGTCGCGTCAATGGTACAATTAAATTGAGTTCTCGTTCAAATATTATCAAGTCCTTGAATACGAAAAGGTCAACTTTTTCACAAAGCTGTAAGTAAATATATTGAAATCTCCAAATTCTTAGAACAGATGTTGCCCCAAAAGCGCAATCAGAACGATGAAAGTTTAGACAGTTCCGCATTGTAATGAAAAAGAGACCGTACCTATTTCATTATTATTATAAAATCAATTTATATTTGTATGGAAATTTCTTATTTAATTTTTTAAGAACCAATAAGTTTGGAGAGTTCTCGAATGGAAGCGTTTAAATGTTATTTGTCGTATTGAAAATATGATTATATTATATAAAAAAAATATATTGAAATAAATAATTTACTGTCAAATTAATGTACGTGAATCGAAAAGACGGAATGTTATAACTACGTCTTTAGTTAAATAACGTTTTTAGTAAGAACAGGGATTATATTTTGCGAAAATAATTAAATTTGTATAATAAACACAGAACGAAAGGAATTTTTAGCTTTTACTAATTAAATATAATGCCTTTCCACCAAAACGTGACAGTTAACATCATAAAAACGATATAACTATACATATTATTAACAATGAATGCCTCAACACCTAACGATAATATCAATGAAATAATGTTTAATGTTAAATGTGTAGTATGATTTATTTATTGTAAATAAACCTTTGTTCAATTAATGCTGAGTGGAAAGCCATTCTGATATATTGCCGTTGCGGGAAATATAAAAAATATTTTGAAGTCCGAGCTGATGCAATAGAAGTGTTTACTCTACAGGATTATCGGTAAATCACATCATAAAGAAGCGATAATTATCAAGGATTATCAAATTTTATGACCGCTTAGAGGATCGAAAAAAATCAGATTTCAAAACCAAAGACCATCGAATCAGAACAAGTATGTTCGATCGGACAATTTTCGACTAAATTCAGATGTAATAATAAATGTAACGAATTTTTAATTGGCGTTTGCACGACGATTCCCAAATACATTACCGTTAATTTATTGTGAAACGAGAATAAAAACGATATTTTTTATAGTCTAGTTATCGATTGTTTACCATTTAGCCAGCAAATACGATTTAAGTCACCGTTTACTGGTAATGGAAAGTGACGATGAGAATCACGTGTTAGTAAAAGTCGATACATATTCGAATACCATAGGCATAAAAGCAAGTTTTCGTTAATAACAGAGCAACAAAATATTGCGCTAAATGACACATAAATCATTTGTGTTTCAAAAGATTTCAACAAAGCGATGTGACACAGTCACACACACGACAACACATGTTTTTTGAGAATACACAGGCGATATATCAAGCCCGTTGTCATATTTCAAATAAAAATAATTCATTTACGCTGCGAAATTCAGTGCGGGTACATTATAGAATCATATGAGACATTGAACAACTCAATTTTAAAGATAAAAATAACAAACTGGTTCATTTTTCATACCCAAATTTGACACACAAAAAGAAAATATCGAAGACTCACTTTTTCTTTCATTTTAAATGAAATAAACCATCAATCAGAATGTTCTCTTTTTTTCGCCGAAGTCTTACGATCAAATTTTATATACATAAGATTTCAATGGATAAAATGTGAATTGTTTTGTATTAAATCTAAAAAATCTTCAACACGTCTAACCTGTAGTAAATGTTTAATATGATCCATTGCAAGTCTACTTAATTTACAGATTCATAGAGACGAATCATTGAAAGAATAATTATTATATTAATAATAATAACCTAATTCGACAAAAATAATTTTAAATTTGAATTACTAAAACTTTGTACGATTCCACATGTTTTGTAACTAGCTAGTTCAGTTCTGTTGCATCCGTGTGATAGAACGCCTGAAGATGCCGAAAGGCGAAACCCGGGTCGTTAGTGACAAAACATATGTAATCGTACAAAGTTGTAACAATTAAAATTTAATATTGAAATTCTATCAAGCACCTTCAGTAGATATCATAAATTAAAAATAATTTTGTTAAGGCAAATAAAGCAAACGAGGTTGAAGATAATCCGTAAATCAATATATTTCAAATGTGATATGTCAACTTTCGTTTTTTGTTGATTCGGTAAAATCTGAAATGTTTTTTTGATTTAATTTTTAGTATGAAAGCTTTTCACAAAATATAAATGTTATACACATATATTTTGTGAAACATACATTGAAATTAATTAGGAATAACAATTACGGCACTACACGTATAGCGATAAGACCCATAGTAACATGCGAAGTGTTTAAAAAAATCGAAACAGAAATGTGTAAAAATATTTATTTTCAATAAAATGCAAGGCGTAAAATAAAATGACAGTATTATAACGGATGAAAGGTCCAGAATAAGCGTAGCGCAAATTCCCGCAATGCTCTCCATCTTCGGCGTCCACCCTCGCGAGATCAAGCTCCAATACACCCCTGGAATTTAAAACCGATGGTTTTCAAAGTAAACTTCGCCGCGCACCCCTTTATAAAAAAGTATAATCTTTTTCCAATACGTTCATATAAAACAGTTATAATATAAAAACGACGCATGTAGCTGTCAGCAATACGATTTCAATTAATCGTGGTTGGTCATAGAAAGTATAAAATGTCATATTATGGCAGTTTCATATGATTATGAAGTGAAAAATGATCAATTAACATAGTCGTTTGAAAACATACTAGTATCCACTACCCACGCTAAGTGCAACTGCCGATTCATGTTTTATAATAAAATGATCGTGTATATTGCATATTGAAGTATAGAAAACAAGAGATCGAAAATACTAGCCTGGAAAACAGATGTTGAATATTACATATAATATTATTATAATTTAAATTATATACATGTAATGTTAACTATTGTAAATAATTTAAAAAATATATATTTTATTTTTGCGATTCTGTATATTTTTAGACAAACATGTGTTAATTATTCTTAAGAATTTACTGGCGGTTTTTTTAGACAATAGTGTTTGAAAAAATAGTAGCAGTGTAGTGAATATCTCAAAAAAATAATCCTTAAAACATTTTTTTTTGCAGATGAAGACGATCCAATATGAATGTTTTATATGAATTAATTATTTTAATATCACTGATCAGTCGATTTCGCACTTGCACTCTAATAACAATACTGTAGTTCTGACGAAGGTATGAGCCGATAGCCAATAGCTACAACTATATCTTATAAAATTTTGTAGAAATAACATACATTGCAATTTTTTCACCGTGTTTATACTATAAGATACTGTATATTCTTTATTTCGAAAACGGAGAATGTACAATCAATTTTAAAAAAATAGTAAAAAATGTTATTTCTCTTGAGAATGTCACCTGCAGTAGTTTCGAAGCATCGAGGGTTGCATAATAAATGTTAAAATTATTTGATACCTTTTAGCGTAATTTGAGAACTGAAGTTAAAATAATAAGGTCAATGGGCGATACCGTTAAAAAAGTTGAGAAACTCTGCATTCAAAAAGAGTTTCAATTACAATGAAGTCCATTGTTGTGTAATCATATGACGTCGGCAGACGCGCATACAATCCTCCCCTATGGATGTTTAAAAAAAGACATATGTGTTGCGGGGAAGTGTGGGAGCATTGTTTCATGGGGCAAAACGAAAAACTGAAGTACCTACCCACCGGCTCCCCTTTCCGGCAGACCGAGCTACTTCGCGGGGGGTTCGCTCCACAGCATCGGCGGTTAGTAGCTTCTCCCCCAACACTTTACTGCTAAGGCTTCGAAAATGTTTTCTGGTTTAGATATACGACCAGGACAGGAACTGTTTTCTTTTTAATGAACAATCGATTTACAGGGCTTTAAAGTTTAGATTGGGTTCTGCCATATAAACGTCTTGAAAGAGATATCTTTATGGTAGACATTCAATTGTTTCATTTTCAGTTCGCAACTAAAATACATTGAAAGCCCGATTTCATGTGAAAAATATTGCTAAAAATAAGAAATTACAACAGTAAGTACATGGAAACCTTCTGACTGCTAGCGTATCAACTTTAGAGACAGCTGATTATATTGTGTATATATTAGGTAGTTCGGAAAGAAATGACTTTTTTTGCGTCACTTTAACGTCAGTTTGTCAACGGTCGCCGTTGAGTTAGCACGTCGTGGTAGGTATCATTTTAAAGCTCTATTAGTACTCTTTCTATTTTGTGTTGACGTTTTTTTTTTATTTATTTATTTTGCCGCTGTAGAAAAATGCAGAAGCTTGAAATCGAACAAACTCATTTGCACCATATCATGCTGAATTTGTTTGATAAGGGATTGAAATCCAAAGAAGCTACGCAGACCATTTGCGATGTTTATAGGGACGTGGGACATCATGAAGCTTCGAAAATGCTCTAGATGATTTAAAAAAATTAAAAGTGGTGATAGGAAATTAATGAACGAACCAAAAAATGGAAGACATAAAAAATTTATGATGACACCTTGAATTCGTTGGTAGAATCCGATCCGCGCAAAACAATTGAGGAATTGTCACATGAACTTGGTTCCCCGAAGACAACGGTATATGATCATTTGAAAAGGCACGGAAAAAAACAGGCAAGGAATTCGGGTTAACGTTCCAAAATATACGTGAGTTAAAAGTGCTAAAACTTTCGTCTAAGAGATAAACTTTGTTGATTAAATTGGCATTTACTTGGCAGAACTCCATTATAACACGGTGAAAAAACCGTGTGATAAATTTTATATTGAAATATAGTCCGTATTTCCTGATGACCTCTACCACTTTGGTTAACACCAACAGTGCTGTATTATTTTTTGAAATATTCAGATTTGGGGTATCATTTACGTGACCATGCAGAGAATTTAAAGTTGCTTGTATATACTAATAAATCATCATAAAGCCTCACAAAAACTTGTATTATTATATATAAACGTACACAAAATATGTAGCTTGAACTTTGAATAGCCGAGAGTTGAGTCGAAAAAAACTAAACTTGAAAAAATGAACCAGCCTTGTCAGTTTTGTTGTATCCGTATGATAGAAGCAATTAGCATTAAGGCTAACAATTAAAAGAAATAAAATTTAGAAAAACCTTCATTTAAGCCAGTATGGCACACACACCTATGTTAAATATTCATTTCATTCACGCAACAATAAAACATAATAAATCATTTGTATATGTTTTTTACCAAAATCTTTACCATTTTCGATCTTTGCGAGCATTAAAAATTGGCTCTGATCTTAACGTATTAGTATAAACTCGTAGTATATAACATTTTTAAGCATTGCGTTTTATTATTTAAACATGATGCCTTTTCTCTAAGTTACAATTAACACCACAAAAGAAACATTGTCAATGTGACACGGTGAAAAAAATAGCAATGTATTTTAGTTCTACAAAATTATTATTTTTTAAGATATAGTTGAAAGCTAGTTCGACTCACGCCATTGTCAGAACTATGCTTAAACGAACATTTGCTTATCTATATATAGATGTGTAGAAAAGGTACACAATACATCTTCTCTCCTGTTTTAACGACCTAGCTTGTTTCTTGCTCGCAATAAAACTACTAATTATAAATGAAACTAAAAAGGCGGCTATATCAATAAGTTTAAATATGGCACGGAAATGGTCCATTATGGAAACAAAACGGCCCCCCCGTAGTGGGTTAAGCAATGGTGATCGACATATATTAGTTTGTTAGTTAAGAAACCGATGACGATGGCGTGAGCCGAATTAGCTATCTACTTTATCTCAAAAAATAATAATTTTGTAAAACTAAAATAATTTTTTTTCACCGTGTTATAATGGAGCTCTGCCAAGTGAACGCCAATTCAATCAATAAATTGTCTATGTGTTCTACAATGACACGTTTCACTGTGGTATTTCGTGAAGAGCCAATAAAAAAGATATAGATTCATATCTGTTTTACGAAAATGAATTAAAAATTGATGAGTAACGAATTTATATATAAATTCAAATAATTTTTATACTGTAAATAGATCGACTTAAAATATGGAAAATGGGCTGGCAATAACAGTTCTAAAATTTTGAAAACAAGCGGTAAATAATTCAATTATTCGAAAGATTAAAAGGAAGCTCATTACATTAAAGTTAACAAATTTCATGAAAAAAACTATCATCCACAGGTAAGAGATTATGAAGCTTACCGATGTCATTAACTATTTCCTAGACTTTGTGAACCAATTATCGTCAGTGTAATCTTTCTAAAAATGTTTTACAAGTGGTAACAAATCGAACGTCACACAATACCCTTCTCAAATGTCGCCCGCTCAAGCGCTCAGCTGAATTTAAGCTTGGTACATATTTTTGTGTGTGGCAAAAGCTTTTACAAACACACGTTGGTGAAAAGATGGGATGCGATCTTTGATCCTAAATCATAACATTATAAGGTGATAACCTTAAAATGATTTTAAATGTTGTATTTTTTATAAGCAATCGCATATCATTGTAGTATCAAGTAATTACCTCTTCCGATTTTTTTATCTCAAAGAATACCGCACCATTCGTGTCGTCAAATCATTTTTCATTTACGATGTCTTCAACGTAAATCATTTCAACAGAGGCTATTCAGATGCATTTTTTTTGTTTGAATTCAAGAATTCGAAATTGTCGATAAAGTAGACGAAAACTCGACTACATGATGGTATAATGTGTTAACGAAACAATAGAATACATATTAAAATTTTACTAAGTGACTCGTAAAAAATATTTATTATTTATGATATCGACTGAAGATGCTCGATGGGAATTCAATATCAAATTTGAATTGTTACAACTTTGTACGATTTCACATGTTTTGTCAGTAACGACCCGAATACTAATAGAACTGACATTTGCATTCGACTAAGATTGCACTTACTGTCAGTTCTGTTGCATCCGTGTGACAGAATGCCTGAAGATGCCGAAAGGCGAAACCCGGGTCGTTAGTGAAAAACATGAGGAATCATACAAAGTTGTAACAATTCAACAAAATATTTAGTTAAAAAAATATTGCATTCTCACTAAAAATTCAAATAAAGATATTAAAAGTGATTAATGCAAGCCAATTGTGTGTTGTAGCATTATTTGAAAAATATTTGTTGCCCTATCCCCGCATCTATAAAATGAAAAATCCCATATGGTAACATAGATTTTTAGTTGGGGTGAATGCAGTCTGGGTGAAATAATCAAAGAGTGGCTGGTTTAATAAAACGTTAGAGAAAGGTCATGTCACGTGTTAGGACATTAATTGTATACTGCATTGTGACGAATTCATCTTAATTTATTGTGTGCACTTACTTTCGAGAACAGATGTTTTGCACTGATGGATAAAATATATACATATTATTACATTCACTACGTAGAACAACTTATATTCACATGGTCGGTAAAATGGGCACCTATAACATTATAACTTAAATTAGTATATTTTTTAGAATTCCACTTGAAGTTAATATATCTAAGTATTTAACTCAACAAGTTTTAAAGTTCATATGCTTAACTGTCGTTTCAACTTCACGCCATCGTCAACAGAAAAATATTATATGCATATATTTTATACACAGAAGACAAAATTAATAATCATTGGAGACTGTCAATCTCGCTTTCTTCTTCTTCCAATCGATTTGGATATCTGTGATTTGATATACATGCCATGCTATTATCAGGTTAATCGTTGGGTGAGCAGAAATCATTGTCTTTTATATATCAATAAAAACGGCCAAAAAATAAAAGAGAAGAACTTGTAGATTATTGCAATTATGAGAAATGCTTTTTTTGGACTTGGAATTAATATTTAAAAAAAGCAATTATTCTACTTGGCCTGACAGCACGTGAAATAAGATTTTTTTTGTCTCATGCTAAAATTTATTTTTCACAGAGCTATCTCCAAATACATCGAAATATTTGACATGCACCCGTGCATAGTTTTACAAACAAACTAGATTATTCAGGGACGACATCAGAAATACTTATATCTAAGACTTTAAATAAGTGTTCCATAAATACGCCATTCATTGCGTGTATTGAAGTTTTTCAATTGCTGTGCAAACTTCTCACTACTGGGTTTTAAAATCCTTATTATCACGAGGAGTAATGCTAAAGTAAATTGTGACTTCGATTACGATAAACTAGTAACCATCCGGCGAAAAAAACGGGGCATCAATAAATGATTCTTCCAAAATGTCTTTAGCGTCTCCGAATGACGATGTATTGTCGAAAGTCCCGTGGGAAATAAGGGCCTCAGTGCCTGCCTTCTGATATTCCATACGAGGAAGGCGGGGAGAATTACACTTAGGGGACGAGGACATTTGACAGCAAAAAAATAGTCGTATGCTCCGTTTGCTAACAAATACGCGTTTGCGGCAGTAAAATGTATTATGTAAACAAGTATGCGAAGAATCGATCAGTATATAATAGAATCAAGATTATCCAGTGTAATTTTATATGGATAAGCGTAAAACAAACGAGCTATACAGTATTTGCTTCGCTATCATCAAGTGTTAAGATTGACTTTTGGTTCGGCAACTATAATAGTTATTAGTATGTCGATCAACCTATCTTTTCAGAATGGGTAATGATATAGATATAGGATAAAAAAATATATATTTATTAATATATCTATTAACGTCCTTGATGCAGTTTTTAAAATAGCGTGGGCTACATGAGATCTCCGGAAACCGATAACTACATAGCATAAATCACAGAATTGATATTTTTGCTTGAATGCTAAAAAAATCAAAAAAATTTGTACGACATTGTGATTTCAAATCCTTAATCGAAAAGGGAATGAGGTCATCACGATTGATCTCGACTGAAATCTAAGTTATAATGTTTTTTTATTTATTTATTTGCCATTCACGTTGAGTTTGAATGGTCCAGATTGGCGGTTAACCTCGTGTGCATTTAATAGTTTAAATAATAATAAATATATTTTTATAAAAATAGATAAGTGTTTCACAAATATTCCAGAAATATTCATATTCTGATCAGAAAATATACATATGAAATATTTTTATTTTATTCTAAAAGCGATTATCTCAGTGAGCTGAAGTATTCAGTCACGTGTACGCTTTATAAAACCTAATTTTCAATAGGTGGGCGATGATATAAGCAAATGAATTTTCTGTTTCAGATATATCTATTTGTAATTTAGCACTTGCAGTGATCTAGCCCTTGCTTGCTAACATATCATGTATTTTTACGGAGTACCTAAACATTTTTTCGATGGATTCAGCGGTAGCTTTGTGGAAGTTTATTTATATTTATTAAAAAATAAAAGTGACGGCAAAGCTATTCTAATTTTTGTCACACTAAAAGCATAGCAAGTGGAATAGCAAAACTATTAATTTTTATTGATATTCAAAAGATTTTTTTTTAAAGATGACTAGTAGAATCTCATTCCGACAAACTCTGATTTCAGGGAGGGGTAAAAAATAATTGAAATAAGAAGATGGTTAATAGTAAGCTGCTTGAGAAAACATCAAAAATGCACAAATGACACGAGTCAATAAATTAATTGAAACAATACTTTCGGTCAATTGAGACAATGACCGCAACCCAATATGACAAACGATAAATACTTCGAATATTTACACACGAAGTCGTGAATTAATTAATACACGTAAGTAAATTTATCAACAATAGCTTTGAGTAAATGCAAAGTACTAAAACATAGCTTTCGTTTCGATACACTAACTACACCACTTCTCCTGGATAAAATTTCATTAGGAGACTGATGCACGTGTTCTAATGCAGTTCGTTTTGGAGAGGTATTAAGGCAAGAGTTCAAACTACATGGTAGGGGCTAAGTGTGCGATACGTGATGTAGGATTATTGCGTTTAGTTAAGGATAAAAGCAATGTAACTGAACATAAAAAGATCTTTAAAATTCGGTCGATCGCAACTAATATATAAATTCAAAGGGGAAGTATTTATTCTAAAAGCGATAATGAAAATTTACTATACGATAAGTGCATTATTGTAATAATTTTGATATGTCTTTATTTGTCACGAGCCGCTATGAATCACACTAGCCTCTACAACAAAGCCAAAGAAAGTTTGTTGGTGATATATTTTAAGTTGTATGATGCCTCTTTTCATATTTAGAAGTACTCATACATTACATCGTTTCCACTTATCATTTTTCTGGTCGAAATATTTTCGGAATATTATTTTTCGACACGCCTGCATATTACACAACAAAATGAAGTCTTGTGAATCCTGTTTATATTGAGTATTGCCTATATTGAATTTGCATTTTTTTAATATAACGTAATAAATAATTGTGATGTAAATACGTAGTGTAAAGTTAAAACACAGCGAAGAAATCGGTGGTGTTTGAGCAAAAAACTACAGAATTAAAAAAATACAAAACGGCAATTCAAACAAAAAATATCTGTATAATGAATAAACGAAAACAAATATATTTATTGTCAGATTTTCGATTATTTTACTAACCATGAAAATAATGTCACTTTTCAGTAGTTGTTTAAATATTTAACTTAGAATCTATATATTTGAAAGTTTGTAAAAACCATAGTTTCGAAAATCAACTATCAAGTTTTTCCCAAATGACACATCTGTCAAGCTAGTCACGATAATATACAAAATATAGAATTTCTAGACATGAGACACCAGTATAAATTTCATTATCGTAATATGTTCAGAAGCTTCGAAAATAATCCGTTGATTAAATATTTAGTGAAAGTTTTCAAACGCGAAGGACATTCGATTTATTACTGTGTACAAAGTTATTTGGAACAAGCTGTATGATATATTTTCTGTGACAGCAAAACTTTAAAGCAGTACGTGACATAAGACACAAAAGTCTCGATTACTTGTATCAATCCTATACGAGAAAACCTGATATGATCGCAGGGCAGGTATGTGTGTGTTTAGTGAGAAAACTCACACGTCAGAGCGCGCATTATACACCATTACCTATTATACTTTGTAAGGGTTAAAACTTCGTGCCAAGTTCGTGATATAACTTCGTAGACTTTGGCATAAGTTATAAGAACTATTTACAAGAAAATGTCACGTGTTGGCGATACTACGGCGATTGTTTTTCGATGATGATAAGCTATAACAGGATCAATTCGGATATTTTATCATTAAAAACTGAGCACGTAGCTCTTAAATTTACAAGATAATGAAAAAATATGCACCGAAGAAATCATGTTACAAAATAGTGAAGATCATTTACAATTTCATTGCTGTTGCACAAAATTCGATCATGAGATTCGTAACTGCAATTCTTATATGTAGGCACAATAAACGATATTCGATTTTTAAATTGATTGTATTATATATAAATATTTAAATTTATTGATTGAATTGGCATTCACTTGGTAGAATTCCAATATAACACGGTGAAAAAAATAGCAATGTATTTTAGTTCTACAATATTATTATTTTTTAAGATATAGTTGATAGCTATTTCGTTTCACAACATTGTCAGAACTATGCTTAAACGAACATTTGCTTATCTATATATAGATGTGTAAAAAAGGTACACAATACATCTTCTCTCCTGTTTTAAAGACCTAGCTTGTTTCTTGCTCGCGATCCGACTACTAGTTCTGACGATGGTTGAGTCGTAATAACTATCAACTATATCTTAAAAAGTAATTATTTTGTAGAACAAAAATACATTGCTATTTTTTTCGCCGTATTAAATATTTAAATTAAATTTTTACAACACGTCAACAATCATTATATTTTGTTAACATAAAGATGTATGTCATACAATGTTCCTATGTATTCAATTTTAAAATATATAAAATACTCTGAACAGTATCAATAATGCTTGATCAATTTTTATTTCAAAAAATAATTATGAGATATTATTTGTAAGTATAGTTATTTTTTCGGAAACTCAAAACTTATGGCCAAGAGTATTTGTGCCGTATAAAACATAATTTCAAAATACAATATTTTTAAATTCAAAAACGTTAATTACTTTCAGACATATAGAATAATTGAGACTTGTTGAGTTAGGGAAAATATCAAACTGCTCCGAGAGGGGAAAGGCGTAGCGAAAAGAAAATGTTTACATTAATATGAATTGACCAGACAGTGATTGTTTTACGACCCCGGATTTGAAAGCTTTTAGGTGACTTATATACCAATATTATACATGCATTCAAAATTACTATTTAGATTTTAGTACAAAATTCAAGCGATGAAGCCATAATAAAAAAAACGTATATAATTTACATTCATGTGAGCGATGACTTTAAAAACTCCTTATTCATATTTAATCCGTAGGCGACGACATGATCGGATTACAAAAATAATATTATTCCATTTAATCTGATTCGCATTTATGTCATATAATAGATTTGTTACAGCTTAACGATATAAGCATGAACGATTCTTACATATAGTAACAAAGATTCTTCATGGACAGCAATTGTGATGAAATAATTTAATCGACATGATATATTCAGTTTAACGACATGAAAATTGTAACAATACAATGTAAAATAAGTATCGTTATCCTCAATTATTTCACAACAAAAACATCTTTATATATAGTGACATAATAAACGTATGCAAAAAAATTACAATATATAATACTACACACATTATATGATATTAAACACATTCTCATTATATTTGAGCAAATTATTACAAGTAAAAAAGGCCTTCAAGCGAAAAAATATTTTTTTTTTATATTTACAAGTAAATTAACTTTCGTTTCTTAAGTTTTATTCAAACCATAATCAACAATATGCTTTTTATTGAAACTATGTTTAACTTTGTGAAATGACCAATCGAATCGAATCGTCGCTATAAATATTATAGTTAAAACGTGTTGTCGCAAACATGTAAATCGATGTCAATCTTTGTAGAACACGATTAATTAACAAATGCTTACTTTTAAGGTGGTAGATAACTGTCACTTCTAAGTGGAAAGGCATGGTATTTAAATAATAAAATACAATGATTAGCACTCTTATTACAATTTTATATCATTAAAAATGTTATTTATATAAAAATAAAAAATAACCAGATATACAAACAATTTAGAGTGTGAGAAATTATGAAATAATATTCATGTTTTTTTTAAAAATACAGGTGAGTCAATTAAAAATTTATGTATTTAAAAAGAAGTCAATGTTGGTCGATTTTTTATCATTTTACTGGGAGAGCTTTTAAAGTTGCGTCATTAAATCGTCCGTAAGCCGAATTAATTTAACGATCGTTTATAATTAAATAAAATTATTACAGGAACTTATCGATATAAAATTATAATTTAGTCATATTATAATCATAAAAAAGTTTTTAACTATAATATTATGATCTTCATACATCCAGATCAGCAAATGATCTCAAATAATACTTTAATAAATTATTTTAGGTAAAGATAATTTTGAGATATTGAAAAGTATTGATGATTTGTCAATTCCTTTTTGTTACCATATTATGTCGAATATAAAAGGTTATTGAAATTGATATAAAAAATAATTTCGCATTTTTCAACACCACCGTTTTTGATAACCCCATACATACAACAAAATTTGATGTAGAAAATTTCCGGGAATAAAGCTGAATGGTCAAAGTTGTTCTCTTATGACGCGATGTCCACGATTTCCAATTAAGCTATGGAGTATTAAAAAAATAATTTTTTCATCGATTTCATTCCTTTTTGTCTAACTAAACAAGTAGATTTAGGGCTAGTAATTGTAAACCTACTGCTACTCAATTGATAGTTCGGTTGCTTTAAATTGGGAATAAACATGGTTTCATTGATGAAACAATTATAAATGAATTTTCGATGATTTTACACAATTGATGAAAGCGCTCATTATTTGAAATTGGGCCTACTTAAGATTTCAATTTTAATAATATTCAGTCAAATCTCAGCTATTACGAGACCAGTAAAAAATCAAATCAGTTCATTTAACACCCACCTCAAAAATAAATTAAACTCTGATCGACGTTGACCAGTAATAAAATTGAAAATAGTTTTATCAATATTATACGACCAATTAATATGGCTCATGTTAACGTCATCGTGGTTTACCTAGGAAGTATTCAACTACACGTGTAAAAGCATTTTGATATTCCTGAGCCCTCTACTGCTATTTGATAGAGTAATTAAAAGCCCCAACGGCTTGTCCATGCGTTGTACTAATTACGAAACCCACCCTGACCCTTGCCATACTAAAGGCAAGAGGTCTGTTTACACATGCGCATAAAGATGTACGAAAATTGCTGTATTAGGGTAGTAATTTTAAATTAGTATGTTTATATTGCGGAGTAGTAAATAAAGACTCAACATCTTTAAGACGCAACCGTATCGAAAATTCTTAGCAGATATAATTAACACGTATTAACACGTGCACATTTTCTTCGAGGCTTAAGTCATCCTTATTTAATCTTTTTTATTCGGGGTGCAAATATATTTTCTGCGTGATGCGAGCCACAACAACGTTATTTTGTAAAAAATGTTTTAATTTTTTTTTTTAAATGAGAAACTCTTATATACAAACTGTAAGTGTGTAATTGTAGTATGCAGGTTGACTATGGCTTATTTAAAACACCAAAAAAAGCAGATTATAGGTTTATGCAGAGTTACCCAAACTGTGCGCCGTGTCTGTTTCATTGGGGTGTCGTGAAAATTTTCATTTAAAAAATATTATTACTTTATAAATTGTAAGATAATATAAGTTTGCGATGAGATAGTCAATGTATTGACTTGGAGCGCCGCGAAAAAATTCTGATATTTTAAGGGCATCGGAAACGGGAAAAATTTGGGAGCCCTGGGTATTAAAGCGAGTACTAAGAAATCAATGTCAATAAAATTTAAAAATACTCACTAGTTATTTTATGTGGCTAACGGCAAATTACTACGAATCAAGCATATGGTCAAAATATTTAAAAAAAATACTTGGTTTCGACGTATGCATTATATGCAACTAATACACCTAATAGTTCTAAATGTCCAATATAAAATAAATAATAAATTTAAATTAAGATGTTAAATCAGTTACAAAGTATGCTTTAAGATCAGCTAGTTAATTAAGATATGGCAACCGGTAGCAAGCTGCAAGAGATGCAATAAAAGACGATAGTGGTAGACAGATTTAATGTCACAGTTACAAATTATGTTTGAGCAGTTTTTGGCGTTAAATAAGCCGACACAAACTTCATGCGAATAATAATATTTTTATAGTATATTAGTAAGTAACGATACACGATAGAGTTAAAAAATTATATTAATCGTAGTCTTATAGCGTACGTACAAGAAATAACAATTTATACAATAAAAACACGACAATGCATCTGTTTCTACTTGAATACACCCAGTCCTTTTTTTAAGCGATACATTGGTTCCAGAAAAAGACGCGTAAAAAAATCACAAATTTCAAATAATTTGATAAATTGGTTCCAAAAATTAAAATATCGCGTAAAAAAGTTCCAGAAACGTATGAAAAACCAAAATTTGCTCCTTAAAATTCGTGCAAAAAAATTATATATTTTCATATCTTAATCTATATATATAAAAATGAATGTCTGTCTGTCCTTTATAAACTCTACATCATTAATCCAATTGCGATAAAACTTTGTCGAATTATTGCTTAGACTACCGGGCAAAAGATAGGATACTCAGAATTTGATTTGATTACAAAAATTAATTGAATATTTACGAAAAACATGTTTTCATACATGACTATTGTAATACAGAATGGCCATTTATGACACATTGTATCCATAGCAACGCCGAAAACAAGAACGACGCAAATCTGTCACATTCACTCACCTGTAGGTACTTACGTAAGGTATTGAATATTTTGAAACAAAGTTCGATTTTCGAAAAAAGTATTTAAATGTTCTATTTTTTACCGACTTTTTGTTTTGGTTTTATGTCGCATGACAGAAAGAATTGAAATAAATATTACGTATAAATCGTGTGTGATATAGAAAGAATTTATGCAATATATCCATTTTTTATTTTTTTTATTTTTCAAAAGTGAATTTCAAAACGTAACATTCACTGTGAAATCAATTATGCCACCGAAACGAAAAGGAATAGGTCAGAGTACAACTCAAGTACGAAAGAAAAGGGTGAAACAATGAGGTTGAAGTTGATAATCGTTGGATTATACCGTATTCACAGCTTCTCTCGAAAACGCACAAAGCACACATCAACGTCGAGTATTGTAATTCAGTGAAATCCATCAAATACATTTGTAAATATGTCAACAAAGGAAGCGATATGGCAGTTTTTGGAGTGGGAAATTCAACTGCATCTATCGATGAAATCAGCCAATATCAACTGGGACGCTACATTAGTAGCAATGAAGCAATATGGCGCATTTTATCATTTCCAATTCATAAACGGCATCTACCAGTTACTCATTTGGCAGTTCACCTTGAAAATGTACAGCGAGCGTACTTCACAACAGAAAATGCATGTGTAAGAGCATTGTCACCACAGCCAACAACGTTAAATGTATTTTTCTTATTGTGTAGGGATGGTATGTTTGCAAAGACACTACCTTGCTCTGAAGGGCCAACATTCAAGGATGGAATGCATCAGAAAAAAAATTCAACGTCACAAACAAGGTAAAGCACTTGAAGAACATTACAATGTATATTCAACCAACGCATTAGGCCGTCTGTACACTGTTCAACCAAATAATGCAGAATGCGTTTACTTGCGATTACTGTTAATCAACATACGTGGACCGACATCCTTCCAAGAATTGAAAACAGTAAACGGTCGAATATGTTTCATTTATCGTGAAGCTTGCCTCGAATTAAATCTTCTAGAAAACGATGCACATTGGGACACTTCACTCGCTGATTCATCGAATACTGCTGACCCACAACAAATACATGCGTTATTTGCAGTAATATTAACAATTTGCTTTCCATCCAATCCAAAAGATCTTTGGAAAAAATACAAACGCTACATGAGTGAAGATATTTTACATAGTTTGCGTGAAACAATTCAAAATCCACATGTTCAATTCACACCAAACGTGTATAATGAGGCATTGCTATTGATTGAGGACATATGTTTAGTAATCGCTAACAAATCATTGGTACAATTGGGAATGGCTGCGCTGAATCCATCTGAAAACGACTGACGTGATCGTGATTTCCAACGAGAAACACTTTGATGTGAATGAATTGGGTAAATTTGTTCAAACGAATCTTCCGAAATTGTATGAATATGTATGTATTACAGATCAACGTATAGTGTATGACACAATCATGGATGCAATTACAAGTCAAAGTGGTAGATTTTATTTCATAGATGCACCCGGAGGCACAGGTAAAACCTTTCTCATTTCACTCATTTTGGCAGTCACACAATCACGAAAAAACATTGCACTAGCAATCGTATCATGTGAATTGCAGCAACTCTTTTGGAAAGGGCCGAACAGCGCATTCAGCACTGAAACTGCTATTGAATATGTAAATAATTGAGAAACCAACATGCAATATTAACAAAAATTCTAAAACGGGCAAACCACTTACATCATGTAAAATCATTGTATGCGATGAATGTACTATGGCACACAAAAAATAATCGGAAGCACTTCATCGCACACTAAAAGATTTGAGAGGAAATGAACAACTTTTCGGTGGCGCACTCCTTTTATTGTCTGGTGATTTTCGACAAACTCTACCTGTTATGTCACGTTCAACAGTTGCCGATGAACTTAATGCATGTCTCAAATCATCCGTTTTATGGTGATACGTACATAGATTCACTTTGAAGTCCTATATACGTGTACAACTACGATGCAATACAACATTATGCATCCGCTGAATGTTTCGCAAAACAATTGTTGGATATAGGAAATGGGAAAATGGCAATAGAGGAATCCACACAATGTATCACATTACTAGCAAATTTCTGTAAAATAACCGCAACCATAGACGAATTGATTCACAAAGTTTTTCCAAATATTGCACACAATCATAAAAATCATCAATGGCTCAATGCACGTGCTATATTAGCAGCCAAAAACAAGGGTGTCAATGCAATCAATTTCAGCATACTAAATGAAATACCGAGAGAAGCAACAAAGTATAAGTCCATCGATACTATAACGGATTAAGACGAAGCCGTCAATTATCCAACAGAATTCTTAAATTCACTTGATTTCTCAGGCATGCCACCGCATGTTTTAGCATTGAAAATTGGCGTCCTTATCATTCTTCTCCGAAACATAAATTCCTTACGACTTTGCAACGGTACCAGGCTTTCAGTAAGAAAAATTATGAATTATTGAAGCTACAATTTTAAATGGAAAATTCAAAGGAGAAGATGTAATGTTGCCACGCATCCCAATGATTCCGACAGATATGCCATTTGAATTTAAACGTCTGTAGTTTCCAGTGCGAGTCGCCTTTGTAATGACGATCAATAAGGCACAAGAACAGTCATTACAAGTGTGTGGACTAAATTTAGAAAATCCATGCTTCTCACATGGACAACTGCATATGGCCTGCTTATGTGTTGGAAAACCTTCTGATTTATTTGTGTACGCACCAGATAGAAAAACAAAAAACATTGTGTATCCAAAAGCACTCCAATAAATAAAAACACATACGGCCGCCACTGTCAAATTTCGGTAAGAAAAACATAACATAAGCTTATCGTTTCTAATTGGCTTCGGCCTCGCCTCAAGGCGAGAGGCTCCCGACGAGGCGATTCCATAAAGTCGCGGTTTCTTTTTTTTGAGTGGCATTGCAACGCATGCAGGGTACACGCTAGTTGCTTATAAAAATATAATGAGACTATAAAAATATATTTTTTTTCACCTATATGAATTATTCGCTGTTGTCACTCTCGGTTGCGAAATGTAATCGTTTGCGATTTGCGAACGAAAGTATTGTATTTTGCATAAATCAAGTTTTTTAAACAAAATTAAGTTTTAAAAATACACATGTTTTTTTTATTTAAAAAAATAATGAAACGTACATGCCTAGCATCATATATAAATTTCTTCAAATTTGGGGAAAAAATCGCGTAAAACCGAGTGGAGTGCGTAAAAAAATGTAACCGTGCCATCCAAATAAATTGCGTATAATCGAATTCGCGTAAAAAAAAATCGCGTAAAAAAGGACTGGGTGTACACTCATCCCTCGATTTACGCGGTACCCATTTTACGATGGTTTCACTTTTACGCGGTCAGGTCCCATTACTAGGACCAGACGTCTGTAACCCCCTCCATTGCATGTTCATTACGTCCAGTGTTGTTATAGAGTGCAGGTGTTTCGCCCAAGATTTTGCTGTTTTATAATATAATTAAAGGAATATTAAAAAGTACGAACATTTCAAAACTATTCAATCAATTTACTAAGAATTTTGTTTTCTTTATTTCGCAAATAATTATGTAAATATATTTACCCCACGAATGTCTACTCTTATTTTAAAAAAGAAAAGAAAGACAATCTCAATAAACATGTTATCTACCAATATTGAGCTTTTAAATTAATTTTTTAATATTTTTTTTTTTTATGCAGATATATACAATTTGCTCGTATTAAGTGGTTTTTTTGAACTTATACCCCTACTTTATACGAACTAGGATTCTCGATTTACGCGTTCTCTCTTGAAACGATTCTACCGCATAAATCAAGGGATGAGGTACTTTGTGTTGAATTGTTTCCTCATTCGCTGGTTAATTTTTTTTCCTCCTGAAGTGTATTTTAACGGTAAAAGTTATTTAAACAGTCTGTGAGGTATTTATATAGATGGACGGATTAGATAAGATAAATATTAAATTATAATTGTAGGCGTGACGCACAGTATGCCCACCCTTCAAATCAACATCGAAAAAACTATTAAACGTGTATAAATTGTTTTATTTGTGTTGCGAGCAAACAATTTGACAGACACAACAGTATTATTTAAACAATTCTGAAATTCAATTATCTCAAGTGTTTGCTGAACAAAGGAGAATCCGGATGCGGAAGAAGTTTCGCATAGTCGGATGCTGACTAAACGAGGATGCTCTGCTTTCGTGTCGAGGTTCCAAATGACAGTGCCGTATTGAGAAATACGCAAATGAGGTATCCGCTACGAGCAGTTTTTTGAAAAAGACACCATAAAAAAGATATCTTATTTCTATCGTGAAGCCACCAAAAAAATTGTCTTGAATATTATAAAAATAACCAGATTTATTTTAACATATTACTAAGCAGATACGGAGGCGGTGTATGTGGTGTAGTGGTAAGAGTTTTACCCTTGAGAGTAGATCGATTGAGATTCCGAACCCGATATGTAAATTGAATTTTTAGAAGACGTGTTGTTAAAATAAAGCAAAATTTCAAAATTTTGGATATAATACTATGTCTTAATTATTGCAATAGTTTTCGACAAAATAATTAAATAAATTGTAATATCGACTGAAGGTGCTTTATAGAATTTCATTATAAAAATTTTAATTGTTAAAAAATTGTACGATGCCACAGTTGACTTGTCAGTTACCTTCAGATATCTTCAGGTAGAATACCTGAAGATATCGCAAGCCGGAACCCGGG
Source organism: Himalopsyche japonica (assembly GCA_028555115.1). Taxonomy (NCBI): domain Eukaryota; kingdom Metazoa; phylum Arthropoda; class Insecta; order Trichoptera; family Rhyacophilidae; genus Himalopsyche; species Himalopsyche japonica. The sequence goes on along the minus strand of JAHFWJ010000657.1, from coordinate 1,977,087 downwards.
TCGATAGTGAAAAAACATGTGGAATCGTACAAAGTTTTTAACAATTCAAAAAAAATATTAAACGTTACATAATAGATATACTTGTATTTATAAATAAGCATTGCACTTTTAGGCCAATTATTCTGTAATCGAATATTTGATAAAAATTTTACTTAATATATTTTATATAAAAAAAACTTGATTTACTGAAGAAAATGAGGTGTAGTAAAAAATGATGTCAAAAGAAGCATTGTTTTTTTACAATTACAATTTAGGCTAAGAAGTTTGAAAAAGGTATTAAGCATATTGGGTTGTTATGGGGTATTGATAGTTCGATTTCAAACATTTTTTTTTTAATTAAAATAAATCTTTCAATGAATTTGTGACTGAATCATTTTTCTCTTACAGTAATATTCTTTTCAATTTATTTAATTCTGTAGCATATTACTAAGTTGATTAATCCTAGATGTGGTTCTGTGTATAGGTACACAAGACACCAAATGATGGCGTAAAAGCCTGAAATCATCGAGCCTAGTTTGGGGAAAAAGTTGAACGTTTCTGTTCTGGGATCGGCTGCGGGGCGGGTGGTGGCAATAACACGTGCGATCGCCAAACGCCGTGGGGGTGGCATCTATACTTTGAGCAGGCTTGTTACTTTAATCCTTTCGCACGGTGTCCCAAAAGTTGTCAGAAAACAAAAAGTTTTCGTGTTCACACGGGTAGCGACCATCTTTCCACATGTGGCTATATCTAGGCTCTACATCTACACATACAATATTTCCCCTTTTCAAATGGTTGTGAACATTACTCATTTTTTAAAACAGTTGTTTGGGACAATTTCTTTACACGTTTTTTGTTATTTCACAAATTTTTACCATGTCCATTCCTAATTCAGAAAATATGGACTATTTATTTGAGTATGTTTTTACCAAACGTTTGTATACTTGAACTACTTCCTACTGAGTTGGTCAACCACTTCTTTTTGAAATGATAGAAGTAGAAAAAAAATAGTAGTTGGTCACTCCCGCCAAGTCTCGTTTATTGGATCAAAGATCAATTGATTTGGCAACAGTTTCCTTTGGACTTAAGCGTAAAAAAGAAGAAGACATAATATTATATAATAAGATGAGACATATAAAAAATGTGTCGTAATATGCAACTAGTAATTAAAATGATTTAAAAATCATTATCGCGACTGAGTCTAATTCAAATTTTGGGAAAGCCAGTATCAAACAGACGCTTCTTCGTTTATTTCAAATTTGTGTTTTTGGAGATCGTTTGTGAATGATTTTTTTTCATCGAATTAACCTTGTGTGTTTTTACAACCGCAAAATATTTGGTACATTGATTAATGGCTATAGTGACAAATATTTTTTGTTTTCTGCAAATTTTGAAATGGATAAGTAAAATATCAAATCGGCATTTGAAATTTGAAGCAGATTCTTGGCGAAAATAATTTAACTGAACTATAACAAGAAAGTGAATTGGAGTGCAATGCTAAATACAAAATAAAGTGTAGATTTTTGCCTGACAGACAACTGAAATTGGTTTTGAAAAACCAATTAATTGATGGCAGAAATTTTACAATCTATGAAACCAACGTACAAATCAATGAACAAAAAATACATTTAATGTGTGTACTCTACTGTGGTCATACGAACCGTTATTATGTCGAATTTATAAGTTTTAAGCTGCACGCTTCAAAAAGCCAATACTAGTGAGTATTTGTGTAATATTATGAAAAGTTGGTGTATTTTACAATGCACCAATTTATACTGGTAAAATAATTTAAACTTTGTTGTTATGTGAACCAATTAAATCGGTATTACTGCCATAATAACCCTATACTTCACCCCAGCGTCAAGCTTAGAACCAGGCGAAAGGCTGAACCGCGCACACGACCTGGCAAAGGGGATGATAAGTAGGGGCGCAGCAAAAAAAATCGAAAAGAAAGAATCCCGGTTTAGAAGTTGCGGGAAAAGTTGAGAGCGATGAGGCAAGAATAATATGATTTGCTCGCCATCCGCTACGGAAGTTAAGCCTCTCTCCCTGTCTACCCAAAGGCCACGAGTTTGATCCCACTTTATATTATTTAGGGGTGAGTAACTAAAATTGAAAGAGTTTGCAAATTTGAATTAATCTGAAGACGCTTTAAAAAACCGTATTACATAAAAAAATATAATCCATTAATGAATATTTAAAATTTATTAAAAAGTGTAAGTATTTCGTCATTCAGTGGTACTAAATACGACCTTAGGACTTTTTCAAAAGAACAATGAGTTCAAGAATAAACTTTGTTAAGCATTGCATAATGGAAAAGAGCTGCAAACAAAACAAAGTTTATCACAAAGAAGGACCCGTCATCTAACAATATGAGAAACGTATTACAATTATACAATCAAGATAAAACAACTATTTAAAAAAACGAAAAAATCTTAAAGATTTTAGAAGCTGTGATTCAACTATTTAAGAACACTTTGTTATATAATAGTACAGGCATGACATTTACGACATTGAAACAAATCATCATAAATATGTACTAGAAACTATAGTTCAAGATAACAATAGAAAGTGTCTGTATTACAACAATATGAAAAAGATTTTCCCCCCTACACCAATGAATCTTCACGATGTAGGAAAACTTTTTCTTAGCACCGTGTTACCTTCGCATCAGTGGCAGATAAAAGTAGTTTTAAGCAGAAATTCAATACGCTGGATATTGCAGCACGTTCAAGAGCTATTATTGTACGACCAATAGCTCCCACATTGAATGGGCAGACTTATCTTCGGTTAGATGATAATTTGACTTATTGTGCGACGTGTGCATTGGGTATTAGGTCTTCAAAATATATTATGATATAAATATAAAACGGTATATATTTACAGTATACTACAATGAAATATGTATGTACATTGAATGGTGTATTGGTGAAAAGCGCGATAGATTTTGGGGAGAAAAAAAAGTATTTTAGTAATCACGTGAATGAAAGATAGCTAATAAGAAGATAAAAAATATAAATGTCGTTGTTTAAATAACCTCAAAAAATGTAGAAAAATTTCGGTGGATATGGCATTAACATGTCTGCTGAATTTATTGAACGGAAATTGTTTTTTAGAAAGATTTAATGTGCGATGTACAAGAAACGTGATCGAGTAATACCGTTTTTTCATTAGGTATTTTTATAAAATAACGCGTGCGGAAAACAACTCAAGACTATTAATAATACTAAATATAAAAATATGGTCAAAATGGTGTATATTTTTACTAAATAACAAAAAAAGATTACGATTAGGTTTAAAATTAATTAATTGTACATAATCTTTGTTACAAAAATCTAATTCATTAGAGTGAAGACAAAAAGGCAAACAATTAAATTTCATCTCTTCTAAAAAAAGTTTTTTTTTATATAATTAACGATATCGATTGAGTGTGTTTGATGGAATTTCTATATCAAATTTGAATTGTTGAAACTGCGTATATTCATTTTCGTCACTCTCGGCCCGGATTTTGCATTACGGTATCTTCATGCATTCTATTGAATATCAATTCGTGAACGACAACAAAACACGTGGATGTGAACATAGTTTTAATAATTCAAATTATAATTTTTGTTAGTTATTCAATTAATTTCACATTAACACCATAAACAATTTGAATTGTATATTTTGTTTAACTCCACGTGTTTTGTCAGTAATGACCCGGGATTCGCTTTTCGACAACCTCAAGCATTATATCACGCAGATGCAATAGAACTGACACACAATAAGAATTTTGCTTCGGTAATATACAAAATGAATTAAATATTAAGTAAAAACATAGACCCTATAGTTGAGATCCAAATATAAATGTGAATCAAATTTCAAAACGTAAATAGTTCCATCAAGCACCCTCAGTCAATATCATAAATTTTATCACAATAAATTACAGTTTTGTGTTTATCGATTATTCAATGATGTAATAAAAAGACGATATTATGTTTTACGACTCGTATAGAGGAGAAAATTCGACTCTCAAAATGTTGCAAAACCGTTGCTGTTGTATAATATGTGTCCAAATCACCTTCATATTTCCTTTAAAAGAATACTTTAAGACGCCGAAATAGTTTCAGACACACGTGTTTTCTTGCAAAGTCGCGATCCGGCACACCCAACGCCCTGAGACGATACAATTTTGGAACAACAGCTACGCAAACAAGTCGTAATCTAAAAATAAAAACACTTTAAAAAAGAAAATTCTATAACGAATAAAACAACACGTAACTGAATGTTTCAACTTCGCATCATAATTATAATTCGAAGAACTAATCTTAACTATATAGACAACGAGCATCATAAGCCAATTTGTTGACTCGATAACATATATGACACATTGAAAGGTATTTAAAGGTTCGACAAAGTTGTGGAAGTAGAAAGAACAGAAATGCATTTTTTATGAGAATGATTAACGACACTTACCACTAAAAATATTCTTGACGTCAGCTATGATTCTTGAAGGTAATTGCATTGTGGTTTTTTAAAGTAAAACAACTTACCTGTAACAAAAGAAAATAATTATTTAAATAAAACGTATTAACAGTACATTAAATACAATAAATATTGGACAATAACAAGTCAATTAATTATATGTTTTTCGATAGAAAGAATACCATAAGCAGAGTGGGAAACTTATGGTAGAATCTGATAAATATTGTGTTGCCGGCAACTGAGATACCTCTATAAGTATTAAGAATTTGTTGAAAGTATACGAAAGCATGGTTGAATGTGATATTACGCCACATTTTCACACAATATTTGATCCTGAAAAACGACATACGATGATAATAATTTTCTGAAGTCATAAATTCTTAGTTGTAAAATTTTGATAATTGGCTAATAAATATATTAAAAATATGTTATACATCAAGATTAACACATTCCAGTGTCGATAAACTATTTCTGTTTTAAGGGTATAAATTTAAAGTTAAAGAAAGGGTATGTTCAGATTTTTTGTTCATGATGATTTTTTTTATAATGGAATAATAAAAAAACGGTTTTCATTTATTCGTGTGCATAATATTATTATTCGCTGTAATTATTTTGTTACCGGTTACCATATTTATTATAGCGCTAATTATATCGGTTTACTATATGCCGTATAATAATCCTTAACACTCTGACTGAGTTGATAATAAAATATAAATAATATATTGATTGAATTGGCATTCACTTGGTAGAACTCCATTATAACACGGTGAAAAAACAGATTCACAATTCGCTAATCACGTTATTAATGAATCACATAATACAAATTCAAACTCAGCCCCTAAATGTTTGCATCTTTGTAGTAAGGGTCGGAGAATGACGGCTTTGGAACAGCTGGAAATCAATAGACATCAATTATCACAAAGGATTCTTAACGAACAAATTACCATAATAGTATCGCCACTTGTCCAGCCGTTGTACAAAGGGGTGGTCTGATTTGCTTCCATAATCACCACTTCCGTCCCACATATAATCTTATTGTCATAGACACCTATTGTTTCATTTAGAATTTTTTAAAATTTAGTGTCATATTGTTAAAGTAACAAGCTAGGCCGATGGAACAGGAGAGAGGATGTGTTGTATGCCTTTTCTGCACAGCTATATATAGATAAGCGAATGTTAGTTTAAGCATAGTTCTGACGATGGCGTGAGCCGAAATAGCTATCAACTATATTTGTTAAAATTAATATTAAAAAAAGTTGACGGTGTCAGAATTAATATCTGCAGTTCTGAATTGATTTTTGAAATATTCGGTGTTGGATCTAGTTAAATTCAATCGGGCGAGTTATCATTTAGTGAGGCATATAAGTACTATATAATTTTTTTTTTTGGTAAAATCTGTCGACGAATTTTTGGCAATCGATCGCTAACAGTTTATCATTAAAGCAGGGCCGGTCGCAGATGTTGGCAACATTCACTCGACGACCGCTCGCGTTTTCTCCTTTCGTAGTTTGGTAGGTATACTGTTAGCAAGGGCAGCGTGCAGCAACAAACGAAGTATCATACAAAGAGAAGAACGGACGCTTCGACTCATAAGGCAAGGGTGTTGGAAAACTTGAGCTCTAGCGCTACACCTCCCCCGCTACGAAAATCTTAATACAGAGTCGCACTGGAAATTTTGCGACAACATTTAAAATACTTACAAGCCCACAAAAATTAACTGAAGAAATTCAATACCGGGTGGTACAAAATAACAGTGAGAATAAAATATGAATCAAAAAAAGCTCGTTAAAATAAATTTGCCAATATGAATTGTCAATTTTATATGTGTAGGTAAACAGTGAGAAAAGATAAAAAATAACAGCGATTACCTCCATTCCTGTTAAAAATGAATTCATTACAACATTTCTATGGATATTTTGAACAAAAAAATAGTAAATATTGTGAAATTGTCGAGAATTTTTAGTTGTATTGTTGTTGTTTAGACCGTAATTTATAGTTGTAAGTTAATCTTTTAATCATATATACTCTCATTCGAAAGGAAACTAGATAAATTTAAGATATCTACTGAAGGTGTTTGATGGAATTTCAATATCAAATTTAAATTGTTCCAACTTTGTACAATTCTACATGTTTTGTCACTAACGACCCGGGTTTTGCCTTTCGGCATCTTCAGTAATTCTATCACACGGATGCAACAGAATTGACGTTAGTTAGTGACAAAACATGTAGAATCGTACAAAGTTGGAACAATTCAAATTTGAAACTAGATAACTCTTTAGATACGTTTTGTTTTGGAATCGTCGTTATCCGATAGCTAAGTAAGTAAAGAATCGTTACGGATATCAATTTCTTTGGATAAAAAAATGAACATTTTCGAAATTGGAGTGAGCATTTCAATTGAATAAACAAATTTATCAACTCCTAAGTGGAAGGCAAACTATCATTGAAACATTTTAAACATTTTAATTATTAAGAAATAGTTCCGAATAGAAACGTGTAGGTGGTAAGCGGTATCTTAATGCGCCACTGAATATATCGTCGAAAGTAATTCTCCAGTGGCGAAGTAGGGAGAAGAGCAGACGCGATTAATCGATAACGATGGAAGGGGCCAAATTGGCATTCAAAGGGCCGAACTAGAGGTTTATAATCCATTATGCTAACGCCCGCGGAGAGAGTCGGATTTTCCATTTACCCCACAGTCACTATCGTGTGTGTACCGCCGCAATGGCGTCCGCGGAAAATTTATTCACGAAGGGGGCGAGAATTTTTAATTAAGCAGGGCGGCGGCGCAAAGCGCATTTTAATCTTCTCTGGCAGTCAGTGGTCTATTGTGTTTCGACCCGGTGAAAAATTTGTGTAGTTAAAAATGTACATATCCATTAAATAAATGTTTTGGTGAAACATTATGATGCGAAAGATTAAATGGATTTATCACATGCGGACCATTAATAATCACGGTTTTACATTGGATTACATTATATAAGACTTCTACAAAAAAAAACTCCTGTGTCTGACAAACATGTTTAATTCGGGAAGCCTGGAAAATCTATTGGTGGAATAAAGCAATTTGTTGAAAAAAATCATTCGCAAACTAACTATTTTATTGAGAGTTGACAACTTGTATAGAATTTTTCAAAAATTATTAGCAATCGTCTGATATGTTAAAATAAAACTCTTTTTATTCTAACAATGTAAAACTTACAAAATACTTAAATTACTAAAAAAATCTTTCAATCAAAGATGTCATATCAAATATATTAATATATACTTATTATGATAAATGTAAACTAAAATTAACATTTTGCAAAAAGTTTATAGTTTTTCAATTGTATATACTTGTATCAGGGCATCAACGTCATGTATACAGACTAGTTTATAGATTTTTTTCAATTACACTTACTTTATATCTTATCAATGTTTCCGTTCGATATGTTTTTATATGAGTTATGATAATATGAAATTGCTCCCACAAAAGTATTGACTATTTTTAAAACAGTAGTTAATTTATTTTTCAATTCATATACAAAAGAAAACAGAAATCCAAGGCGTAAAAAGTATGTCTTGACAAATGAAGATCAACAAACTAGTTCAGATCTTCTGCTGTGCAATATGTTGAAAGTGAGAGGTATTGTAATAAAAGAGTGAATTCTCAATAACACTGTATGTTAACTGTATATAACAATAGCAATGTATTTTGTAGAACTTAAATACATTGCTGTTTTTTCACCGTGTTATAATGGAGTTCTACCAAGTGAATGCCAAGTCAATCAATGAATTCTTAATGTTCATGTTGTGCTTGAGAAAATCACAACGCTAATCAATCTCAATGAATATTCAGTTAGTAATATCTCAACTAAAAAGAGTAAAATAACATACATTTTTATAGTAATTTCGTAGTAAAAATATTTCACAGTGAAAAAATAGCAATGTATTTTAGTTCTACAAAACTATTTTTAACAAATATAGCTGATAGCTATTTCGGCTCACGTCATCGTCAGAACTTTCTAGTTCTATATAGTTCTGAGTTCTACCAAGTGAATGCCTATTCAATCAATAAACAGTAAAAATATTTGTTGTAAATTGTTAGTTTTTAGCTTTGCAGTAAATTGTTAACTTTATTATGGAGTTGAGAGGTATTTTCATTCACAATAATTTTCCACGACCTCAAAAATAACCATGTACATTACGAACATTGGTCTGAAAAAGATGTTGATACATCTGGTATGATGACATCGCTTTTCTGCCTGTATCTTATTGAAAATTTAAATGTCAGTATTATAATGAAATGAATTGGCAATGGTTGTTTCGTCGTCCGCCAATGGGCGCGCATGTATGTGGCCGACATCATGAAAGGAGGCTTTACGGCTAAGTGGCGCGGTAGCAAGATGGTTTAATGCGTCTAGGATTCAATCAGTTCATCCCCATTCGGTAGACGCCGACGCCAAACTCTGTTATCAATTAAGCTCTTTTCTACTTGTAGGTATATTCTCACAAGCGGTGTGGTCGGCTTAAACAGTTAACAGACATACTCAAAATAGATTAACACGTGCTTCGGATGCTAATACCCTTTGAGAAGATTACGTGAGATGCACGGTAGACATCCGCAGACTGACAATAAATCCTCGACACAAATGATTTTGTACTACTAAAATGCAGTTATTCAATAATAATTAATATTTTTGATCTATTTGGAATACGCGTAGTAGACAAGTGATCAATAATGCTATTAGATCTTTTGTTTCAGTTTTTCATAGATATATGTACGAAAAAATAATAAATAAAAATAACGTGAAAATACAATGTAAAAAAAAATATTTTTTTATTATTTTTTTAAGATTTTTTAAAAAATTAAGTATGGTACGTATAGTAAAATTTTGTGAAAAAAAAGATATTTCTTTGGTTGGCAATGTTGGTATGCAGGAATTTAATATAAATTGATTATATGCAGGTACTGTAAGCGAGAAATCAACATTATTGGACGTTTTTGTTGGTGCGTTCCGATACTCATAGTCTCGACATTTTATATGTAAGCTTTCATAAATCTATTGTTCGATTTGTGGTCAAAGGCATATATTTTTTAAAGTGCCTCTTACGTATCCAAACCGCAGCAAAAAAAAAACAATTTTTATAAAAGCAATTAGTTAAAAACTTATTTTTACTAAGAAGCAACATTGCTTATCTCTATCAAATGAGGTTGAGTGACTGAATATTTCTCGTAAATGGAACTTGAATAACATTCGAAAGCTTAATTGGGTTTACCATATATTCCATATTAGGACCCGACATGCCTTCAAATACCACAAATGTATACACTATAGTTATATGTATGACGAAAAAAATAGATTTATCACTGTGTCTATTCACTATTTGAGGCATAAGGACTCTTAATCGAACACCTTAACAGAAGTTTGTTCTTCTTTTGTCGGCAAAGGTGAAGAGGATCGGACAAAAAGTGATTTTGTAAGCTTTTTTTATTATTATGCACAGAAAAAAATAATTTATCACTTTATATGTATATCCGTCGCAAGCGTACCTTCTGAAGGGTGAAATTTGCACATGTAATTTTTGCTGATGTCCTTTTTTCTACCTATATTTTTTTTAACATTATAATTAATTCATAAGCTATATTTCTTAGATTAATAATGAATTTAACTAATGAGATATTAATTAAATTTTAAATAAAATATCGCAAATCATTCTAAATTTTCCTATTTCAATATATTAATCACACTTGGCTGAGGGTATTTAGTATGAAAGTAGATAACAGTAGAATAACTTTTCATCTCAAATTCTGCAATATATACGCTCATTTCTAAATAGTGTTTCAAAATTTACACGCCGAGTGTCATCGATATATTTAATAAATTGCTCATTGTTGTGGATAAATAAGATAAGGTTTGTACAACCCGAGGGGACTGCTTCAAATGTTTCCAAACACGCACCAAAAATAAGCTTACACATGAAAGCGATATTGAGCTTGTTCTAAGAAAATCTCGTTTAAGGTGATTTCGGATTATATTTTTATATGTAATAATTAGAACTTTATATGTAGAAGCTAGCTTGCGTATGAAAACACATTGATTATTAATTAATGCACACTACCCATCGAATAGACTGAATAGAGAATGGTGGAAAGAAGTAAATGAAGTTTAATATTATCTTTTAAATAATAAAAACACATTTTTTTTTTAGTACTTATTTCCACAATATATTTTTTGATCAGGACCGGTTTCGCTCATCGCGAGCATTATCAACTGATAGAATACAATTTACAAACAAGTCTATTTATACAAAACAAAAAATTAATTTGAGTTAATGGTAGCAGGTGTACAAAACCATGGGTACAAGAACTAGGAAACGATTTACATAAAAGTCCTTCTTCTTAGTTCCTAGTTCTTGTACCCATGGTTTTGGATACCTGCTACCATTAACTCAAATTAATTTTTTGTTTTGTATAAATAGACTTGTTTGTAAATTGTATTCTATCAGTTGATAATGCTCGCGATGAGCGAAACCGGTCCTGATCAAAAAATATATTGTGGAAATAAGTACTAAAAAAAAAAATGTGTTTTTATTATTTAAAATATAATGCCTTTCCATCAAGAAGTGACAGTTAACACCTTAAAAGTGATTAATATTATCTATTGAATAACGATGTCTTTAACGAGGTGTTGCAGCTATAATATAATTAAGATTTTTAAATCAGTGTAATATAAAATGAGTTGGTTTGGTATTTAAAAACTTTATTTTGTTGTAAATGAATAATTTTACAAGGCAATAAAATGTATTTAGTCAAACGTTTGTTATTTCTTCATTTTTTGTATTTACAGAAAAAAATATTATGGAATTGTAAATTCTTAGTTAATTTTGTGGTGTTAACTATCACTGTTCGGAGGAAACGATTTATATTAAAATAATAAATACACAAAGTTTAGTACTTCATCCACAATTTTATTTTTTGACGATCAAAACCGGTATCGATCGGTACTGACAGTGTTCGTGATTAGAAAAATATTTAATTGTGAAAGTAGCTATAAACGTTGTGTTTTTATTAATAAAATACATAACTTAAGTGTTTATAGCAATATATTAAAATGTGTCTTCCTAGTTTCTATCAATATAGTTATATTTATGATAAAAGATTTGTAATCGAGCATTGAATGGTTTATCATTCATACTTTTTCACGGGTTTATAAAATGTATAAAAATGGAAGTAAACATTTGTAAAAATAAAATGTGGCCATCTCAAAAAAAAATAATGCCGTTTAAGCCACGTCGAGTTTCAAACAACTTAACACATTAGTTATATTGTATAGCTACAGATACAGGTAGCTCTCAACGGTGCAAGGGAAAAAATATGATTAATATTATCTATAGATTTAAAACGACAGTAAAAAAACTGCTTTCGTTTGGATATATATTGTACAGCTTACAAAATTTTATCGATTATTTTTAATAAAATTGGTGATTTACTACAGAAAGCTTAATATATTTCTGAACATCCGAATAAGTGTATTCGACTATCACTATAAAAAGTATTTCGTGTTGAAAAAAATTAAGATAATTTATGATTAGAAACAAACATTTTATTACTCGTGCCTATTATTTACCACGCTTAACTCGGTGAAGGTAGCTATGTTTGATTACAGAGACTCAAATCATGACATAAGATCTTGAGAATAAATTGTTTTTTTTTTAATATTATTTTATTGGCGTATCAATCTTTTTTTTTATTAAAAAATGGAGACGACGTCACTCAAAACAATGCGAGGGCGTACGGGGATGAGGCAGCAGGGCAAAGGCAATTTCACAAATGAGCAAACTTTTCACATTTGAGATAAAATTACTTCTATAATGTAACGCCCAAAAGCATGACAATCAGAAATAGTATTTTCTCGCGAAAATTACGCTAAGACTTACGTCGATTTGATGAAGGTAAGTTATGAATTAGGTTCACATGTCAATAGATAGATCCAGAATTTCAAAATATTACAACAGTGTCATTTTTCATTTACAATATTGATGGAGCGTTAAGAACTATGATGTGACAAAAGTTAGTCGTTGCGGAGCTGAGCAAGCCATAGTGAATTTGATTTACGTGAACACTATATGTATTATATATATATACCTTCACTTATACTATACTCACACACGCACATCCAAAATTTTTTAAGTTACAGTGTCATTTTTTAAAATATACCATATTGATGGAGCGTTAAGAACTATAATGCGACAGAAGTTAGCCGTGGCGGAGCTGAGCAATCCATAGTGAATTCGATTTACGTGGACACAATATGTATTATAAATACATATACCTTCACATATACTATACTCACACACGCATACGCATCCATACAAAGGGACACACCAAAATACCTACATGAATATACAACATATAAGAAAAAAAGCCAAGGAAAGTCACAATGACAATAGTGGCTATATTAGTAAAATTAAACTCATTTTCATTATACTTATTCAAAATTTTTCAAATGATAAGTATCGGTGTTACTTATCGTAATCATTTTTAAGTGGTAGTAATGAAAAATGCACAATATGGGCGAAACTTATTGCGTCTTTTTCAAAACGTGATGAATGATGAATTGTGTTTTACTTACGAAAGTTCCTTCCATTAAAGTTTTTTCAAAGCTGTTTGTTACTTCGAAAAATATTTTATTTTAATACGCGCGTTAAGAATAACACATCTTTAGTTGGATATATTTTTAATTCAAAAATAAAACGACGTTGAATATTTTATTCATCTTTCCTTGAATGAATATTTTCACAAGATGTTGGATGTAGGCTCTAGTAAGGAGGGGGTGTTCACACCGTAACGGCCATATTTTTACACCACCGACTTCCCACACCCTATTCTAGCTCGTCTGTCAGTATTTTAACATCTTGTGGTCTGTTACTTTTGATTTTTTTTTTGACCCAGTTGTGTATTAAGAAAAACAGCATTTATTCCGGCCAAGTAGCGGCATAAAATAAATGAATATTTTATGATTTTTTTTTACAAAAAGTGTAGTCAGCGAATACGTTTTTTTTTTACTTTTGTTTTCCTTTGAAACTTATTAAAAAGTATATATTATATTTTTTATCTAAGAATATCGTATTCAACACAAATTCATAAATAGTTCGTAGACAATTTTCAGTCACGAAATATGAATGATCAAGAGACCACACACTTTTTTGAAACTTGTGAGAGGAAATCAAACCTTCACCCAGTGGAATATTTAAAAAAAATATCACACTTTCAAATTTTTGAAATAAATAGTACATATTATTTTTAAAATATCATATTTTGAAATGTATTTTTTTTTGACAGATTGAAGCTTTGCTATAATGAAATAATTATAAAATATGTTATTTTTTAATTATAGCGTGATTAGCGTCCATTTGATTCAATGACGTTCGAATATTGCGAAAATCATCAAATTAATTAAGAAGTTGCTACAACGCTTTTTTGATTTTTTTACGGAGTGTAAGGGTTAAGAATATCGTTTTCAACTCAAACGCATAAATAATTCGTAGACAATTTTTAGTCTCGAAATATGAATGATCGTATATTATAAAATGTGTTTCGATTCGGTCATCTGTGTTATTTTCAAATTAGCTGTTTTTTTATGTTAATATACCTTTAAAAGTTTTATATTATTAGAAGTATATGCAAGCTTTGGTGGTTTAATTTAAAATAGGTCTCATAACCAAGTAATAAACGTTCCTGACCTCTTGTTAATACTTCGCGGTTCACAGTTCGAAATTGTGAATACAAAAATTCATAAATTGATTTTTTCAATAGGTTTATTTAAAACCACACATTACGTACCTATCCGACCCTGAGAACGGGATGTGGAGGAAATGTTTGTCCCTTTCCTAACAACATTTTTTAATCCAACTCTCAAGGGAGACGTTGAGTGTGCGACTTTAAACATATTCTTCTGTAAAACAAATTTCGTTGAAATTCTATTTCGTATGGAAAAGATAGTTTTATTTTTTTGAATATATGTCCACTTCTTATGTGTGATTTTTCTAATAGTATTATAGTGTTTATAACTTAATAACTCGATCTTTTTTTGAAAGAAAATGGCTAAAGACTTAATATTATCGAGGAATTGAATTTTACTTAAATTTAATATGAAATTAAAAAATATCTAACGATTTATTACTCAAGATGTAAATTAAATTTAACGTTAAAATACCGTGGGTTGCAATAATAATAAAAAAAATCTCTTTTGAAACTTTTTTCGTAGTTTAAAATAAAATACAGAAATCAAATTTGTGTTGACCACCTGATTGAAAATGCGTCTACGACAACCCAGCTACTTCGTAAAATATAAATACGACATGCCTCACTCGAAAAAATCTCTTGCGTAGGAAGTTTGACATTGGAGTACTGACGGTGAGTGGCGTCGAGAAAATTGAAGAGCGTCCTCGGCGGGGAGCGGCTGGGAGCCGCGGGGGGGCAGCACCGAACATCGCCGAGTGGCCACTTCCGCCGGGCGAGAGCCTTCGCTAAGGAAATTATTAAAATCCGATCCCGATTAGGTCGGCTTGCGGGCGGGGTCGTCCCAATTGACCGGCCATACACCTGGCGGATTAATCGGAGTGAGATTTTGTGGTGTATAAACTGTATCGAGTAAAACGCTTAGACAAGATTTTTTATTGCTTATAATTCGATCGGCAAGTAATATCATCCCATTATTTTAATCAGATTTCTTTTTTACAAAAATTCAGATTTCTTTTATTAGAGAAAAAAAAATCATTTTTTTTTTATCACAGCTTAAATAAAAATAATGATATTGAAATCCATTATAACACGGTGAAAAAATAGCAATGTATTAAGTTCTACAAAATTTTTATAAGATATAGTTGACAGCTATTTAGACTCACCCATCGTCAGAAATATAAATATTTTATCATGTAATAATATTTATATTTTAAAAATACTGCGCTCAATATATAAATGAAGCATATTTTCAATAATATTCGATGAGATAGATCTTTAGAGGTACTCTCAATAAATTGCTTGTTTGTTTCGTAATAACTGTATTGTAAATTATCTTTTTTAATGTTAATTAATTTTTAGTGTCTAACTAAAAATAAAGAATGGGTAGGACTTAAGTTTAATTAGGCATAAGAAGTAGGCAAGAAAGAGACTCAACAATAGTAAACATCAAATTAATAGTACGGTGAAAAAAATAGCAATTTATTTTAGATCTATAAATTTATAAGATTTATTATAGCTGTTTCGAATCACGTTTTCATCAGAACCATGATGAATAGTAGTATTTAATATAATGTTATAATGGAGTTCTATCAAGTAAATGCCAATTCAATCAACAAATTAGAAGTGTTTGGAAATGAAATTGTCAAAAGAAATTTAAACCTCTGACTTCTATAATCATTTCTCAAATGTTAAGACGGTTCATTACAGTTTGTTGATATTTGATACTCAAAAACATAAGGCAAATAACAGTATCAAACATTTCGCAGAATATCTAGAGTTTATATTGGAATAAAGCCCGATTTTCCTTAACAACCTCGTTATGTCTGGCAAACAACAACATTTTTAAATATTTTTTTGAAATTTTCAGATTTGGAATATACTCTAATTAGATCGGCATGGAACGGGTAAATAATAGTGAGAAACGTTTGTTTTAAATGTTTAACAGATTCATGTTAATACATATATATTTTTTAATAAATCTAAGCGATTCATTTTAATTCATCCATTATTCAATCAATGCCTATATTATTTATGATGGACATCGTGGAAAGCTACTGCCGAATATGTCGAAAAAGCAGATACATATAATGCTTTCTTTCACTTTACTAATATCGATCACCTTTAAGGTTAACCATAAATAAGAAAGCATATTACAAAAATTAAACATTACAAAACAAATTTTACTAATTCGATATTTGAATAAAATAAGCGTCAAGATTAATTTTGTCTTGAAAATAATGAAAAAAATGTGTGGACAATTTTACAAAATAAATATACAATACATAACCATGGTTTTATTCTGAAATAAGTTTAGTTCCTTTTATAATGGACGTTAAAGTAGTGTGCCTGAAATTTTTGTATTATAGTAATATGAAAATCATGAACAATATACCTTGGTAAAAACAAGTTTAATTTAAATAATACTGCTTTTTTACACTACGGTTGTCGATCTCTGAAAACTTTCTGAGGTTTACTTAGACGAAGCAATTTTGAAGAAATGCTATTTTTACAAGTCTTACTAATATATGGATATAAATTAAATTCGCTAAAAAGACAGGGGAGCAGTCGGTTATTAAGAGCACAATGCCGCATTTGGTAGCGCTTTTGGGATTAGTTAAATTCTCGCGAATATTAGCAGCTAATTTTCGGCCGCATTTTGATTGGCTCGGCTGCGTTAAGTTAGGTTAGGTTTTCTCGGGATTAATATATATAATGTGCCATTGTTTAAGTATAAATTAAATCATTTCATGGCCGGATTAAAGGTATTAAGGCAAATTAATATTGAAGTTCATAAAGAGGAAATGTTACATATTTATATAAATCTATATTTTTTTAACTTGACACACCGGTTTTAACTGAATCACTTACAGTTTTTTTTTAATCAATTATTTATTCAAAAATAAAAAAAGCTTCCGCTGGCTACTTAAGTGTAGTCGGTAATAATGTTCCTTACAAAACCGATTGCTCGTTTCGTTATGTCTGTCTTGAAAACATCAGTATGGTTAAATACAGTGCTGTACAGATTCCGAACATAAAAATAATAACACGGTGAAAAATAGCAATGTATTTCAGTTCTGATGAAGGCGTAAGCCGAAATACCTATCAACTATGTATCTTTTAATATTTTTAGAACTAAAGTTCATTGCTATTTTTTAACCGTTTTGTAATGGAGTTCTACCAAGTATATGTCAATTCAATCAATAAAATTAATAGTTTATTAAATTAAAAGAATTGTAGTTGAATAAATCGCCGTCAGCCTAGATATAATAATAACCTTGTTACTTATTTGAAAAAGCTATATACGATTTCATTTATTATAATCATAACTTGTTTCTTGGTGAAATATGTGGACTCGTGATATGGCATGTTAACAATAGATATTTTCACAAGAGCAGTTGCATTATAACGTCACTTTTTGGTTTGGTAATACATACAAATGGGAATAGTAGTTAGATAATCGCACTTTCGCTTTTAGGATTCCTTGGCTAGGATTGTATTTAAAAATTATAGGCATCTATGTCTAAGAACAAAAATATGTAAAAATCAATGATTATTAAATTTTCCCTTCGAAGATACGAATCCTTGGCTATCACAATCGAAAAAGTCACATCCGCCACCGTTGACCAGTTGACGATAGAACGATTAATTACTCTCATTGTTACTTTATTTCAATCAATTATATTTAATAATTATGTAATAAAATGACGCTTAGTCGTTCTCCTGTATAATTTGAATATTCGATGTTATCTTTCCCACAGTCAATATACATCACACGCGTTGGTTCGATTCATTCGTTTCTAAAAGCATAAAGCTCTTTGAAGCTTATGGATTAATCAGAGTGCTATCATCATCAGCAGTCTAGCAAATCCATCAAACGAATCTATTGTTTTTATTAGTAAAGCTTACATCCAAATCTGTGCGAGGGTGTTTTTCAGACTAGACATAGAAATTTCACACGTAGCTTTGACGCGAGATGAAAATTAATTTGCAATACTTAAGGGAGTATTTATGACTGAACTTCAGTAATATTTTACTTAAGATGCTAATAAATATATTGCAAAGCATTTACTTAGAAAATGAGCTTACAAATTTCTCGGTAAGCTTTTGAAATGTTCGTTGTTATTTATGTTTAATGTAATACATTTTAGTTTTGATATGTCAATTAACAAAATAATCAAATATAAAATTTTACTTTAAGGTGTTAACTGTCACTTCGTGATGGAAAGGCGTGGTATTTTAAATAATAAACTCAGAATAAAATAAAATCTTTGTCGAAATTTTCACTGTTATTATCTTGATATTAACGAGATGTGATTAAAAAAAGGTTTAAAGCACTTTGGGATTTTTTTTAAATAATAAAAAAAACACTTTTAGTAATTATTTCTGCAATATAGTTTTTGATCAGAACCGGTTTCACTCATCGGGATCCTTATCGACTGATGGCACTGATTGAAAAATATATTGTGGAAATAAGTGCTGAAAAATGCGTTTTTATTATTTAAAATAAAATTTTACAATGACTAATAATCATTCTTCACGTGTTGTGTATCGTAGTTGATTGTTTCTGTTAACGAGTTGATACTATTTGATAATTTTTAGTTGTTGTTTAGTTGAATACTATTATATCAGATGAAATCAGTGAATTAAAGTCATGATTGGTTGTATCTATTAGGCATTTTAACGTGTATGCTAGAATTGCTTGTTTGACAAAACCGTCATCTAACGATTTGATCAAAACTTCAAGAGCTAAAAAATAAACAAAAATAAAAAAATCTCCGTCACTGTGGTTATAATTTCAAGAAAAGTTGTAATACACACAAAGCTGATCGGACTTCTAAAACAATATCGGATATCAAAATAATATAAAAACACGACCGCGCAAGGTCCGTTGGTAGCTGCGCGGTCTACATATAAAAAAAGCGATAATGGCGCAGTAATAACGCCGCGGACATGGACGTGTCCGCAGCAATCAGCAATCACTGCAGATCGAGTCCTGACGTCATCGCCAGATAACACTGCTAATGGTGCACTTAGGAGCAATAACACTGGGTCGTAGTATTGCTGGGGAGCGGCTCGACTCGCACCACCACTGGCGATTGAATAACTATTTATGCGACAGTGGCTTTTATGTGCTGCGCTGTTAAAGCTATTGCACTTTGACACGAGTCTCTTGACTATTTTTGGAAACGAATTCGGATACTCTGTGCACACCAGTGGCGGAGGTTTTGTAGGACGGCAAGGGAAAATCTCAAATAAACGCATAAAATGTGCAAAAAACACAATTTTTTAATACGTTTTCCAGAATATATTTTTTTAAATCAGAACTGGTTTCGCTCACCACGATCATTGTCAACTGATCAGTTGACAATTGACAGTTTTTATTTTTTATATCTTTGTGATTGAAGCGGGTGTGCGATATGTCAAATAGCATTATTTAAATAGACTGTGAGCTAAGGAAATAATTTACACACTACGATAAAAATTATATCTAAATTTAGTTAAATAGTTTGCGAAAATATATTAATAAGCTATTAAATAAACTATATTATATCTATAATAAAAAATAAAGTCAAACTGAACGCTCATGAGTTAAAGGAATAATTACGAAATACTCATAAACGAGAACAAGCAATAGGGGTTTTTAATAATAAAATAAAAATGACTTTTTATTATTCGTTTTGGGAACCATAGTGAATTTTGTCATTAATTTTGTAAAAATATTTAAATTATAATGTCTTTTTTAAACTTTGTAAATACTCGTATTTTATCGTTAAAAAAAATGTCACAATGCTTAAAAAGCTATATAATAAAAATGAAACTCGTGAGAGTTTACGGTATAAAAAAATATGTACGGGTAGAAATATCTTCTAACGCAAATAAAATAGATCTTTATATGAAATAGCTTCGAGCATTGAAGCGTTTCTTAAAGAGACAAAACGGGGGTCAAAACAAGAAGCATGAATTTTATATTAAAATTTAATTTCCACAAATACTGTTCAAATAAAAATCAAATTGCGAAAACTATTTCAAACTTTAAAGAAAGGCTGTCATGAAATAAGCACTTCTTATAATTATATTCTAATTATATTATATTCTTATAATAAATTTTATTAAGCCATATTTGACCCTAACATTTTCGACTATTTATTAAATAAAAATATGAAATGGAAGATACAACAAAAATAATAGTTTCAAAGAATTTATTTTCATGAAAACTATATATTGTTTTCAAAATAATAAATGCGCTAGAGAGATACAAAAAAAAGGTGAACTATCCATTTAAAAATAAATGATCCTATGGATTTAAAATTATTCAATGTATTTTTAGATTTTTAATTGAATGAAGTTTGTTTTGTCTTAAATCATATTAAGCATGTTATCCTAAAAACAGGGCACATAGAGAACGATTAGCTAACCATTTGTCATGTCCTAGTTAATTTTCTCTACACGACTCTCATGGAAAAATTAAGATTAAGCATTAGAATCGAGTAACAATATCTATAGATATTTTATTAGGAGTCCGTATGTTCTACAATGGGAAAATTAAATATGAATTTTATTTATACAAATTGTCATAATTTTAAATTAATAATAACAGTAGACTATATTATCAAAAAAAAAAAGATAGTACAACACGAAGAAAAATAGCAATGTAGTTTAATTCTACAAAATTCTTCTTGAGGTCTAAAACAAATATACTCAAAAAATCAGATTGTGAGTAGGTATCAAAAATAAACATTTAAAAATAAATAACTAATCAACTATTTGATACACACTTTTTCATCAAATAGATAAACATATTCGAGTACAAATATAAAATATGTTTGTCTATAGCGATTTGAAATGATGAAGATAGCTTTTTTGGAATGTCGCCATAGTCGAACTTTAAGATTTAATATATCTATATTATAACATGTAAAATACGCTTTTTCAGATTTTTTTTTAAATATTTAACTAAGCCCCCATTCGGTAAATCATAAAAGAAACCGTCAAAATTTGATAAATGTGTTTTAAGTCAGGTATGATCTGTCATATAATTTTATTTCACGTTGTTTCATTAAAAAACAAAATAACTCGTATCCGACCAGCGCGCCACCACCCTAATCTTCGTGTACTTTATTGCCCAAGCGAAATGTCCGAGCAGCGCAATTTACAAAATCAGAGCACATCTATCTCGCCTGACAGAGGCAATTGCAAATTTTGATTGATGTTCGGAAATCATGCTCGCCCAGACTGTGACCCCTGGCGAGATCGAAGGAGAGGGGCGATGCGAAAGGGTTAGCGCAAATGTTTGCAGCGAAGGAGGGAAATATTTACGCAAGTCAAATGAGGGGTTTTATTTCGGGGTGGCTGTCTGAAGGGTGTGAGGTGTTGATAATATAGGGGCACAAACGGACTAAATTAACAAAGGGCATGGATCATGAAACGTTTCCATAAACACAAGCATGAAACTAAACATTTTCGAAATCATTATTTCTTCATGACACTTTAGGTGATAAAAAGGTCGAAGAGAAGAAAATACGTAAATATAATGAATTACTAAAGGCAAGAATTTCAGTTACGCCTAAGATACGAAGAAACTTGATCTCTTCACAAGATTTAATAAATAAATTCTTGCTAATCTTTGGACCTTAATCTTAACACCCGCCAAAATGAGAGGAATATATCAATATAGACGAGGATATTTTGAGTTTAAACACCTAAAAAAGAGGGATTGAGCGCATATAAGTTGTGAAATTGGTCATGTACCTAAGCGCCAGGCAAACAATCAAAAAACGAGAGTGATAATCAATATCTCTAATAAGAAATCTTCTTGACAGATTGACTGGAAAATTGCAATTTATATTTACATATGTCAGAACAATACGAGTAATATAATGTATATACAATATAAACCACAGCGGAGAAGATGAGTCAATATTATTGATTTGAAAAAATTATTCATTCATAAGACTACATTTACACATCTACCTATATAACAAACAACTGTAAATTATTTAAAAGAAAACTTAACCCATATTTTTATATGAGGACAGTTATAGCCTCATTCTATCACATAGTGTCTAAAATGTGGTACACGTAACTTATTCATTGGATAATTAAAAGTGACTTACTGCGAAATAGGAAACAGTTAAATAACAGACTTTTAAAACGAGAATTGTTTTATCTTATTATACATTAAAGAAACATCAGTCTGTGGAATTGTATACTTTGGAGCCATTTGAGTATCGTAAAAAACACAAAAATCGTTATCCTGTGAATGATGGACTTGGTAGTTGATCACTTTTAATTTCAATAATTATATAATATAAATAAATGCAGTAAAAATACGTTAAGCATCTATACTGCGGATATTGGGTTAGTCGTTAGAAATAAATAAAACAGTATATTGAAAACAGTGTTATTGAATAATAAAGTTTAAATTGACGATAATTTGAGATTATTTCTCAGAGAACGATAAAAAGACATAATATGTCGAAAGCCCAAGTAAGAGAAATTGCAGGATATGCTTTAGATTATGTGATTTTGCGAAAATAATTAAGAATGGATGAAAATCCGTCAGTGTACGGTAATCAAATTTAAATCAGAGGGAATATTATCTAACATGCAATGCAAAATGAAAGATTTCAGATAAATGATGATTAAAGTAAATAGTAATTCACGACAAAGTGACACAACAATCATTTTCATTCTGCAAATAAATTAATAATAAATACAAATAATCTTCTTTTTAAATAATGATTTTTATAATTAATAAATAATATCGTTCAATTTAAATAATATGTTTCAAAATACTTCATTAGTTATCCTGAAAAAGTCATTATAAATCTTATGAACTTTTGATTTATTTTTGAGTGGGATCTTTATACCAAATTAATACATTGTTCTACCATTAATATGTTTGATGGTACAGATATTCATCAAATTCCTATTTATAACAGTAACTGTTGAAATTGTGAATGTTTATTTTACTAATATAACGTATAAGAAAAAACTCTTCAAGAAGTATCATCTAGAATTGTCTCAAAAGCAATTATACAATACTAGCATATAAGTAAGCAAAAATAATTTCTTCCAGATAAATAAAATATATGTCTTTTAATGTCGCTTGAATCGCTTCCTCATTTTTTTTACTAACGACCTGTGATTCGCATTTCGGCATCTTCACATAGTTGATCACGCGAAAGCACTCAAACTGACTTAAATTTTTAATTTGTGTTGTTAATGAATAATCACAAACCATACACCGACTCTATTGAATGACAATGCATTTTGATGTTTTGAATAGTCTACACAATTTGAAAACAAGATTTTAGAATAAAACAGAAATTTATAGTTAAGTCGCATACGATGTTATTTAATCAACGGTTAAACTAATGATAAGACATTTGCAAAGCCATATATGGAACATAGTAACGATCCATTAGCAATCTTCACATTCAGAACAAAGACCGTCAGATTAATAAATTAATGAAATAGTTTGATAAGTGTTTTAATTTATTTCAACCCTTACATTCCCGCAGGGGGAAAAATTTCTCTATTTGACAACTTTTCCGACACGCTGTGTAGGAAATCCAACAAGTCACGATGTCCGCATAAGGATGTGGGGAAAGGGAGGGCCAGGGTGGTATTAGAAAGAGTTGACAAAAATGTTTTCCGGGCATTGCTACTTGAACGGGGATCGCAGTATCATTTGCAAAGGAATCCGATAGGGGAGGGAGAACGGGAATGGAAAACTTTTTAATGAAATACAACATTCGTTTCGAGGATTTCCTTCGGGTGGATTACTGCTAGGGGCGGATTAGATAGATGTCTAATCGATCGATTCGTTTATTCAAATTTTAATAACAACAAAGTTAAATACAACTAAAGTTTGACGATTCTTTTGCAAACAAAATTAAATAAATATATTGCTTTTCAACTTCGGCCTTTACAGTTTACAAAGTTTAGCTATAAATAAAACGGCCGATTTCGTGTTCATCCGAAGTTAATATAAATTTAAAAAAAATACAATTAAATATTTTAAACACTCAACGCAAATATCTACGATGATTTTTTTTATCGAATCAATCTTAGGCGCATTGGAAATAGGCTGTTAAATATTTAAAGAATAACCTTTTCTTGTGAAATTAATGCATAGAATTATTGTTTACCGTTACGAAATATATGGCAGATCGAGTGCGAAGCGGCTGCCTTTGATACCAAGTGCATCAAGAGGACTAAAAGTAGTCAAACAACACACATAAAAGCTCAAGAATAACTATAGTGTGGGACAAATTTTATGGATTTATACGTTATGCGTTAATAATTTTGATTGTTCAACAATATATACATGTACATATTTTTCCGAAAGAATAAGATACAGTTAATATTCAGTTAAAATTTTTGAACAAATATATTTACACTTTTAAGATGATAATTGATAAATAAAACTTAATGTTTGTTACAATTTCCACAATTATATAAATTAAAGATCGGTAATAATACAAATCAAAATAGGCCTATTGATATAAAATAAAAGATCATTAGAAAAAAAAAATGTTTTAAGAAGTTAGAAGGAAATAACAATGTATTTTAATTTTACAAAATTTATAAGATATCTAGTTGATAGCTATTTCGGCTCACAACTTCATCATACATCTGGAACTAGTCATCAGAACTCTAGAACTAGTTCTGATGATGGCGTAAGCCGAAATAGCTATCAAATATATATCTTATAAATTTTGAAGAACCAAAAACCATTGCTTTTTTTCACCGAGTTATAATGGAGTTCTATCAAGTAAATGCCAATTCAAACAATAAATTTGATTTCCACTATGTAAATAGTTCTTAAACCATTTGTTTTGAATACCTGGTAAATATTAAATCAACATTTAGTTCAATATACTTGTTATACTTTGTATTGTAACGGTTGATAATGCTCGCGAATAGTGTCATCGGTTCGGATTATATATATTGTACTAAACATAATGTTTTATTAAAAAAAACAAAAAAAAAAAAAATAACACTCAGAATGTTGAAATAAGTCACGTCATTAGAATAAACTATAAGCCTCCAAAAAATAGTTGATCCAGGCCTGTACAGAACGCGTACATCGCCCGAGGATGATGTAAAGCCAGCACATCTTTTACAATATATTATTTACCCTTGGTAATTATTCGTCCACCGTTAAAAAGAGATGTAGTGCTTAGTACTGTCTGGCTTCGGTTTTTTTATATTTAATTTTTCTACTGCAATGGTTCAATGATTATTCGGTTACTTTAAATTGTATAAGTAAAAAAGCTTTTAGTCTTAATTAAGCTTTTTAATTCAGAAGTGAGCAAGAGAAGTGGATATTATACAAGCGTTATGACAATCTTCATTGAATTTAAAACATAAATAATCAAAATTTAATTGTTCAATCTCTGTAAAATATTTTGCAGTCAGTAAACATTTTATGTCGATTGTGTACAAGACGAAGTACGAAAAAATAAATTATATCAACCCAAAAATCCAGATTAATTTGCACTTCGAGAAATGCATAAACTCAAAATTGCTGCATTTTTGACTTTACTTCGCACAATATGAAGTGAGGGTGTTAATACACAAGAGAAGATACATTGTGTACATTTACTACACAACTATATAAAGATATAGGTAAATATGCGTTTGAACATAGTTATGATGAAGGCGTAAGCCGAAATAGCCATTAACTATCTTATAAATTTCGTATAACCACTGTGAAATAAATTTATCTTCCACTGATTTGATAGGAATGCCATCCATTTTTTTTAACTATCTCATAGAAAGAAACAATCACCATTAAAATATAATTGGGGAAAACATTGACCTAGCTTAGAGATACTGATTTATTACTGAGTATTATTGTAAGAAGAACTAAAATATATTACATTGGTGTTTTTCGACTGTGTTAAAATTGAGTTCTATCAAATAAGTCAATTCAATCAATACATTATTAAGATGTTTTTTTTAGATAGAAATAATCCCACTTAAATATTATAAAAAGAGGGAATTAGGGCGGTAAGCTTGTTCAATAAAAATTGGTAGATTGTATTAATTTGTTTCTTAAATTTCTCATTAAAATAATGTATGTATTCACGTGAGCATACGATAAATTATTTTAACACTTTCGTCTACGTGAAAAAAGAGAGGTGTGCGTATACAATAATTAGGTCGAATCTTAAACAATATCAGTGAATGTAAAGTGCACATGTTCTATAAAAGTATTATACCCAAAGAGATCATGTATTAATATTCTACTGTATATCACCTGTGTACATATTTTTGTAATTGTAAATGTTTATCATAAAAATATTGAAATTGGCCTAACGAGCAACAAGCTTATTAAATTTAAAAAAAAATCTAAAAGTGATACACGAACACACAATTAAGCAAGCTTGTCCCATTGGAATTCATCAACATAACGTGCAATGATTAAAAGCATTTTTTTGATTTAGCACTAAATATAATATAACGTCAAAAACCCCAATATATATTCCATACGAAATTTTACCTCGACAGCCTGTCACAAAATAATTAATATCACAGAGAGTTAACGCTTTAATCTTCGTGTAAATTAAATTATTACATTAGGATTATGTTATTTAATATTTCACTTGAGTAATGAATTATTTATTTGGGCTGCGGGTTTGGCGTTAAAGCGGTACAAAGCCTTTACGTTAATCCACAAAATGAATCCTTAAAGGACATTTTTCTGAAACAATTATCCAATTATTTAAAACACCGGTGTGTTTTTATATCAAAAATATAATATTGCAAGTTTTACTCTAGGTTCGAGGATTTTATGGCTTTTCAATGATCAATTATATTTCTTTCTGATCATCTAAGAACCCAGCTCAATCAGTCAACACATTAAAAGTTATGTTATGTTGTATGTAAATAAATATCATTCAATGCGATAATATCTATTATACAATATTACATCAGTTGTAGGGGTACAAATATGCTATTTTTAACTTGAATAACTTAAAGGTTATGAATAATTATGAAAGCTCTTGGCTTGAATAGTGAAGAAAATGGTAACGTTTAAAAATTAATTAATTCTTATATTTCATCACTACATGTTTTATCTTTACTTGCCCGATTGAAATAAATAGGTATCTCTACAAAAAAAACCTTTTATATTTCAATGTTAGTTAATTAATATTGATGTAAAACCCTTTCAAGAATGACTAATCAAAATGATCGCTAATGAAAATTATTACAGGCAATTGTGTTAATAATTATTAGATTAATATTGTTAAATTTTTTTTGGCTGCAATTTACTGCTTGCATTGGGGTGTGTGTTTTCCTATAATTAATAACTTAAGTAAGTAGACGATGCTAAATGTTTATTGTACGTCAGGTCAGTTCTACTGCATCCGTGGGATGGAATGTGTGAAGATGCCGAAGGGCGAAACCCCGGTCGTAAGTGACAAAACATGAGGAATCGTAAAAAGTTGTAACAATTCAAGTTTAAGAATTAGTTCAGTCAAAACGCGGATATTTCCTTGGTCAAATATATTACTTTCTTTATCTTCTGGGGAACTTAGCTTGACAGTATAATAACATTTAGACACACAAATGCTGAATAATTAAATATTTATATTTAATTAAATCGTGTGTTTTTGTTAATATGAAACTGGGGAAGAACGTTCTTTCACGGCAATATTAAGGAACAGAAGTTAACCGCGATAGACAAAACCATTTTTAGGTCCATTTAAATTCTACCAAAATTCTGTAACGGAAACTGTTACGAAATATTACTATGCAGTTTTTTTTCCTTTTGTTCAGATGTATTCTTACCTTTGGGGTATTAAATATTTTACAGAATATTCCTCACATCAAAATAATCTACAAAAGATGCGTTAGAATATTTTTTTTATATTTCAGTGAAAATACGTTTCAGAACTCTGGGGTTGGATCCGATGTGAGCGATTAATACTCGGGAGAATAAGACTTAGGTAAGGGGCTCAGCTCTAGGGAGTAACACAATATGATATGAAGAAAAGACATAAAAGTTTTACCAGTATGTACTGCATAGATGAGTCATTATACAGCAAATGATTTATACACCGAAAAAAAGTTTTCATGAAAAAAACAAATCGTATAATAAAATATCGAAAAAAATATATTTAGTAGGAATGAATTTAGTACGGTACGCCTTAATATCTCCAAAAGGTAAATAAATTCACTTCTTTAGAGACTCGGTAATTTTATTATAGGTCGCGTGGATCGTATTCTCGACATATATGGAATTAACGGTTGTTTGCGTGGTGCTGGGAATATTATGGTTCATAAAGTATATTTGATTTTGTTTTATAATAATTTACACACAATCAAGCAGAAAATTTGAATTGTGTACAATTGTACACGTTGTGTAACTAAAAATGAAAAAGAAATGTTAAATAGAAAAAAATTATATTGTATCCGTATGATAAAATGCCTGAAGATGCCGAAAGGCGAAATCCGGGACATGAGTGACAAAAAATATGAAAGTGTATACTATTTCAACAATTAATTTTTGATAATGAAAATCAATCATGCTCGCTCAGACGATACAATAATCAATTACAATCGTAATTATACAATATATAAAAAAAAATAACAGAGATGGAGGTGATGATCAAAATTTAGAATCACTATGTAGTTCTTTAGGAACTGTATTTTTTTCTATTATAAGACACCTGCAACGAAATGCAATTTATTTGAATAATAGTACACTTTAGGATGTTCATGATGACAAAATTGGTGAAAATACAAATAGTATTTAAAAATTATATTTTACGCGGTGTCCCATGGAAATTAAAATAATAAGTCAATGTAAACGTTATGAAACATGTTTACTTAAAAAAAGAGAAAATAAAACGTGTCATCTCATAGATGAATAATGAAAGAATGGAAGCAAGGAAGTCATAAGATTTCATATATTTGACAAAATAAAAGCGTCGAAAAGAATATTTATACATGTTTTTATTGCGGTATCAGTTTTCTTTGAAATGAAATCGAAATCCATAAAAAAGTCTAAACGTTTGAACAATAATAAAATTATTCGAATAAGCAATTGTATTTATCATCTAAAATGTATAAGAAGAATTGAGTAAAAGGAATCAATGGTAGAAAAAGCCGCAAGGTAAGAAAATTTTATATCATACCTACCTACGCACTAAAATAAATGGAGGAAACTGGAAAAGAGAGTCATTATTATTAAACAAAAATCATAAACGTGGAGTGATGGCTAAATTATCTTACAATATATAATATTAAAATCAAAAATTTTAACGCCAATCGAATCATTATTAAAGTGATTCTCTCAGATCATAGATACACTATTTATACAATTCAAATATTCGAACTCAACTAACAAAAAAGTACAGTTGATTCCCTATAGCGTAGAGATTGGCACAGCATTATAGGAATACTACATTATTAGCGACTGTGCATCCACGTACGTATATCGAATATAATACATGTATGAAAAATCTAATTAGACTTAACAAATTTATCGTTTTATATAAAACTTGGCTACAATGCGGACTGTCGCATACGATATGGAAAACTTTTCTATAAAGTGAAATGCTATAAGGAATTTACTGTACACTATTCTTGAAAAATAATAGTAACTTTTACGTTTATTATTTGGTCTATTTACTAATCTATTGTTTACTTACTGTTACTTAAACTTGACACGAGGAAAGTATTTCTTATTTGATCGTATCTCATCTTGATTCATTGAGAATAATAGTCGTCAGGATACCGAGTCTCTCTTCAATATCGTTATATTCTCGAAGTCATATTTTCAAAGAATAAAAAAGAAAGGTAAAAATGAAATTCAAAAAATACCGAGTATGACGTAAATAATGTTTAAAATTTAAAATCTCTGAATTAATAATTAAATCATATTTTCTCACAGTACTCGATGCACTCTTCTATAATATTTTCGAAAGACAGTGTGTACCTTCCACTTAATCCGATGAGACTGATCATAAAAAAATATTGTTTTGAGTGGATTGATAAAAAAATAAATGAAAAGAATAAACAAATATTTTTTCACAAAACAGGCGCTTATTAATGTCATTTATTGAATGAGGTGAACACTAAAAAATCTTAAAAGTTACGTTTTAATGTTTTTACTTTATTAAAATACTGCTCTGCATGGTTCCACTTACGCAAGCATACGAAGAAAAAAATTGCATTTAAAATATATGGCAGAGTTGCGAAACTTCCTAAGGTGAAAATAATATAATCGTTCACTTTTTGCGAAGAGTCCTAAAGAAACATCATTATTTAAGGCCGATTCGTAATTCAATTTGAAGCGCCCGAGATTGAGGAAAAATACGGAAACAGAAAATAAAATATTTAATTATGTTAGGATTACAGATAAGATTGTGGATTGTAATAGACAATTTTCTCTTCGGATATTTTTAATATCGCCGTCGATTTCAAATTCGTTCACAATTAATTTATGAAAGCTCATGCACAATGATTTATTATTACTTAAATATTTAAAGAATGCCAGAATTTAAAAACGAAGCGGATTCGAAGAATTTTTAAATTACATTATATGAATATTATATTTTATTGCAAATCATCTACAAACGAAACCGTTCACCATAATTTTAGATTCGTTATCAGTATGTCTTCACTCTCAAAAGGCTTAAGGCGTAATGCAACAATTAGAAATTCACAATAAAAATAATAATGTTTTAAACAACTTAACTAATATCAAATCATCATTTTTGCAAGAGACTCACGTAATTAATTATGCATATTAACTTAAGTTCGTTGGACTCATTCCAATGAATTATTCATATTACTAGTTGGGTCAAATTCGTTTATTAAAAAAAAACGCCTAGTATAATAAAATATTTATTTTTAAACTATTCATTAAATCGTCAATGATAGATTGTAGTGTCTCATTTACTTGGTAGGACTCCGTTATAGTACAATGAAAAAAATACATTGCCTATTTTCAACGTGTAATAATGGAGTTCTACCAAGTAAAAGGCAATTAAATGAATACATTGTATTTTAAATCTACAAAACTTATAATATATATTGTAGATAGTTATTTCGGCTTACGCCCTCATCAAAACTATTTTTGTAAATATATTTTTAAGCAGTATATATATATTTAAAATAGCCCATAAGATGTGAGAGTTGAATTTGCAAATAAAAACATATTTGTAATTTCCGTTGAATTCCTTCCAAAAACTAAATATTCTCAGCCATAAATATGCTTAACATAATACATGTGAAATTCTTAGCACCTTTACTATGTCAAACGGTCAAATGGTAATTGGCACACTGACAGACACTACTGGCTGATAAAAAGTGGATGACTTAATAAAAAACGATGTAATGAATGCGAAAGAAAAAAACCGTGCGAAAATGCTGAAACAGCGCATTGTCTTTTCACTTTTACTGAATTTGTAAACGATGTAAACAGCGCTTAGTGATTTAAACAGCTCATTAATTATGAAAACAAGAAGTGTATTTCGCTTAAATTAAGTCGAGAATCACAACAATGGCACGAGTTTGCTTGCGATTAATTGATAAACCTGATAAAACATCGAAGCGTGAAAAGGCGAAACGATGT
Source organism: Himalopsyche japonica (assembly GCA_028555115.1). Taxonomy (NCBI): domain Eukaryota; kingdom Metazoa; phylum Arthropoda; class Insecta; order Trichoptera; family Rhyacophilidae; genus Himalopsyche; species Himalopsyche japonica. The sequence goes on along the minus strand of JAHFWJ010000657.1, from coordinate 1,945,318 downwards.
AATGAATTTGCATACAATAACATAGACTAACTATGTAACGTGTTACAATAAGAACGTAAAAATATATCAGACACAACACGATTCATTAGGAACTACAAAACTACAATTACACCATCATAAACTGTTTATCATTAAAAAAAACTTTCCGTTTCATTACTAAGCAATCATCCATCATCGGAAATCAAGATTTTAGATATATTTAACAAGAAAAGAAATATGATTCACATTTATCCTATAAAGACGTATTCCACGATATTAAAATAAGACTATTATTATAGTAAGTCTCAATTTCATATTGAATAAAATTAGCATGAGTGAAAAATGTGTTTCGCAGTAAATAGGGAAGTACTTTTTGTCTTTGAAACATTATTTGGGTATTTTTTTTAATATAAAGGTTAAGGAGCATTTGCTTTAAAAAATCACTAAATGCCATTTGAGTTGATCATAACACAGTCATAAATAAAAAGTAAAATATCATTTAAAAAGTGATACGTATAGAGGGCGCAGAATTTGCGAGGAGATAGAAAGAAACATTGTGAATAGTAAATACATCCCAGGGGAGTATGGCAGAAGCAGGAACTTACCGCGCGGGTAATGAATCGTAGCGTATTCTAATCCCTGGAAATAATGCTACGCGCGGACATGGAACCTACGCAATGATTCGAAGCGACAGAAATCATTAATGACCTTTCGCGGTCGCACAACATTAAAAACCGACTAATGTAGATTTAAACAACGAATTTACGGTATATATAAATTTGGATTGAAAGTGCGAGAGAGAAAAACTAAATCGTTTATTTCCATCGGTTAATCCGCCCAATCAATAAACACAAAAAGCAAATTTGAATTGTTACAACTTTGTACGATTTCATATGTCTTATCACACGACGACCCGGGTTTCGCCCTTCGGCATCTTTAGGTATTCCATCGCACGGATGCAACAGAACTGACGTAAAACAAACAGATAGCATCGATATTAACAATTCAAATTTAATATTGAAGTTCCATCAAGAACCTTCAGTCGATATCATAAATTACGAAAAGTAAAAGTTATTATTAATACTAAAACTACGAATTTTACTTAGGCGTTGCGTACCACGGTATTTTATCAACGATGAATGGTGCGACATTTTATATGACATATGTTAAGTTGAAAAACCAAGAGAAACTTCCTAATATTTTCGACCCCATACATGAAATATGTAAAGATATATAAGTTAAAACTATAATTCGTTTATTATGCAGTTTTTTATATTTGAAAAACAAAATATTGAAGTTCCTTAAAGTGGTTGATCATGAAAAGATGTCGTAAAAAAAGATTTTATATAAGAGTGATGAATAATAATTAGACTTTATTGATTGAGTTGGCATTCACTTGGTAGGACTCCATTATAACACGGTGAAAAAATAGCAATGTATTTTAGTTCTACAAAATTATTTTTAACAAATATAGTTGATAGCTATTTCGGCTCACGCCATCGTCAGTCAACGATACTAACATAATAGTATCGCCACTTGTACAGCCGTTGAACAAAGGGGTGGTCTGATTTACTTCCAGAAGGATCACTTCCGTCCCACATATAATCTTATTGTCATAGACACCTATTATTTCATTTAGAATTTTGAAAATTTAGTGTCATTGTGTTAAAGTAACAAGCTAGGCCGTTGGAACAGGAGAGAGGATGTGTTGTGTGCCTTTTCTGCACAGCTATATATAGATAAGCGAATGTTAGTTTAAGCATAGTTCTGACGATGGCGTGAGCCGAAATAGCTATCAACTATATTTGTTAAAAATAATTTTGTAGAACTAAAATACATTGCTATTTTTTCACCGTGTAATAATTAGACTATTTAAAAGGTCGCTTTCAATGTGTCACTTCTTGGTGAAATGCATTATAATTAAATAATAAAAACATTTTCTTTGGTATTTTTATCTTTAGCATTGTGGTTTTATTATTCAAATATTTGAAAAGTATTTTAAGAAGGAACTGCGTGTTTTTTGCAGTGTCAATTAGAGTTCATTAAAAAAGATACGATAGAAATAATTTGTTTTTTTTTCAACACACTTATTTTGTATAAACTTTGAAGTTTTAGTCCAGATAATATATATATATATATATATAATATCAAAAATTCGTGTCATGTGGTTAAACCAGTGGCTTAACGTGAATAAATAAGTAAATCATTTCATAATATAACTTTTAAGTCAAAAAACTATAATAATGTAAAGTTTGAAAACAAATCAGTCGAGGACAAAAAGGCAATGTGAATTTTTTAACGTTCATTAGTCTATAAGCTTAAAAGAAGCATTGGTCTCATTAAATAAGATTTATTAGCAATGCCGGAATTGTAGTATATTTAAAAGGTTAAGAATGTTTAATTAACATATTTAAAAAGATAGTCGAATAACTTGCTACAATTTATTCAAGATCGAACAAGATTTAGGATGGATATAACGAGAAAATCACTAACATCAGTGCTTTATTATTGGGAAGCAAATTGTGGATCTCGCAATCGAACAACATGAACGCACAGGAGCTTTTACACGACTATAGGGTATACAAATAAATTAAAACGATTTTTTTACGCACTTTTCAATTTTAAACATTGAAAAAATAATCTACAACGCATACGTGTTAATTAAAATTTTAAATAATACGAACAGTTTAAAAATCCCTGGCTAACAAAATAAAGGGAGCTTCTGAATTGATGACCAAGATTCTTTATTTGCGTAACAGGAAATTTTAATCACTGGCATTATGTATCCACCCCACTGTGTTTTTTGCCTCTCTTCCCTATTGAACTACATGTGTACGTATAAGTTGATTTTAAGTATGCGGGTCTTTTGTACACGTATGCGTGCGTGATACATTCGCATACGCAAGGGCGAATCTCCAGTAAGTTTAAAGTATTACTAACTCGGGATGTAAGCCAAAGTTTATCAACACGAATACAGCGGGAAAAGTTTACCCATTTACTTTTCAAGACCGCTAGATTATCTTACACTAATCCCTGGTATCCTTTTATCAGCTTCGTTTTATATTACATGGACTGACCAGGGTTTGCGAACGGACTTTTTCAATCAACGGAATTTCAGTAAAAATCATTTGCAATTTGGCTAACAAAAAAATTCTAACACTAAAGATAACCTTTACACGCGCAATATGTTTCTGTTTTTCTCTTTCTTTAACATCAAATCAATAAGTTGAAGAAAAAAGATTTGGTGTTGACATAAACGGTTCCAGTATTAATAAAATCAAACAATAAAACTTCACAAATACCTCAACAAACAAACAAAAACTGACAAAACCAAAGAAAATATAAAACAATTTTAGTGCAGTGGGACATTTATAAATGATGAATGCGAGAAAGTTTTTCCCAAGAATCCCAAGGAGTTTTTTTAGTTGCTAGTTAGAAAGATAGTTCACGATACAGAATAAGAGGCAAAAATGAGCAGGGGTACAAATAAATATAGGTGTTTAGCAGGTAAGTCATTTGTGGATACACTATGAAGTAGAATCATAGCAATAATGTTGCATTCTGCTTTTGCAAGCGAAAAACATTAAGTAACCGATATTTTTCCTTGATAAATACGGACCAAAAACTTTGCTTTGGGAAATAAAAATAAAAATATTTATTTTTATTTTAATCTAATATAGTTTTCTTTATAATCTAAATAAATATTTTATTGGCAATATTCAATCAATATTGTTTTATTATAATTCAATGTTAAATTTATTCTATTATTTTTTTTTACATTTATCATCAAGATTCGTCGATAAAAAGATATATCTGGTGTTATTAATATCGTTTAAGTGTCCTATTTGAAGTGGTTAGTAAAAGTACGGAAAATCCGGAATTGCCGTTGGTGACCCGTACGTCAAAATATTATTTAGCTTCCGGCACAAAATGATTTCCGTGTCCACTTTGGTTTTAAAATGTGGTGGATAGATTTATATCCAATGAATTACTAAATTAGAAGATGTATAATTTGATAGACTATAATAAAAATGTCGAATGTGTATGAACGCCACCAAAATCGGAGGGACTCGAAAGCGGACCGATAAAAACAATAATCAACACAAATTTTAGTAAGATGTACAGTCCGATAGACAGTAAGATTGAAATTTTTGTTGAATACTCAAGATAAGGTAAGGCTTATATTAAGTAAATAATTGAGCATATGAAAGCGTGCCTCATCCCATACATATGAGTGATTTTCTAACCCAAGAAGCAATTACAGAAGAAGAAGCAATAGATTTCTTATTGAGTAATTAATAATCACGACGAGTTCGGCTTTGTGAGAATTTAAGGCTGGACTGAACATTGATGTATTTCGTTAATATCCTACAAATTATAAAACAAAAACTATACAGTAATCGTGAATAGGTATGTAGATTTACTCCCAGAAAATGGAACCCCGCCTGAAGATGGAGACACAGCGAAAAAAGTAAAATTTCGCACGTATATATGTTATATCATAGTTGAATTCCATGAAACAAATTTTCATACTCCGTTCCTATCTGAAAATAATATTACGAATTGTAAAACAATCAAAGTCAGATGAAAAAAACAATCGGATATACAATGCCTTAATTTTATTTTATAATTGTGTATTTTGCTGCAACCAAATATATTTGTTCATCATTATTTTTTTCTGCATATGCCGACAGAAATAAGAATGTCTTTTGTATGACCCCCTCACACTTCGACCAAAATGGGAATATTTCGAAGCTAAAAAGCTGTTCTTGCGTGAATTTGAGCATAATTTTTGGCGGCAATGTTTGCCAACGTGGCAAACGAAATCGTGTAATTGTAACCGCTGACTCAACCGGCATATAATTTTTAAATTTGAATATAGAATCAGAATGCGAATTAAATCTGCCCGGGCAGACTTGTGCCAGTCTCCCCCGTTACATTATTATTACATCAGGGCGACATACACGAGAATTTTAGTTGGGGTCTAAACACACTGTTACGAAACAGATTTTATAGAATAAATACCCTTTCCGTTTCTTTTCTTTAAATGCTAAATAAAAATCGAATGAAAATAAAAAAAATCATTCAAGGATTAGACTTCTTAAATACCAAAGCAAAGAATTCAATTATGACGGTTAGTTAAATGGTAAATTGAGATGATTTGATGGCACTAAGTGCGAGATTGTATTTATGGAAAATTGTTACATTATCAATTTGTTTTTGAGTGCTTTGTCAAGTAAGACTTTAGTTTTTTTTAGTTGCTTTAAATAAAAAAATGCAAGCATTCTTTCCTATTTGTAAAATAAAATATTTTACTTTCTTGGGGTTTACTTTTTTATAGTTTATATTTTATTTACAATATTAAAAAAAATCATATCATGAATATTGGTTGGAAAACTTTTGGATCAATATTAATATGTTATAGGTCACTCCCTGGTATTATATTTAAGGCAACACTAAAAGTCTATAAAAAGTAATATTTCCACAATATGTCTATGCGTATGTATATATTTTATATATATACTAAAAGAAGGTATTGAGTTAAATTGTAATATGATTTAATTGATGGAACACTATTTAAATGAGTTTTTACACAAAAAATTGTTCCACAAGAGTTAATTAAATTTTTCGAAGTGAAGAAAGTATTTCAGCTTCTCATTAAGTACATCAAAACATTTTAAGAAATATTTCATGAATCTAACGAAATGATTTTTAAAGACTAGTGAAATCATTTGGACGCGTATTGAAAGAATATTTCGTGTATGCCATTGCACGGAGATGGTTAAATACGGAAAATCGTAATTTAGTAATTTCGCATACAAATCTGTCCCCCACGGACTCGTTCATCTACAATAAATACTGAAATATTAATAAGAGGTAATTTTTCTTACATTGCTCATTCAAATTACATTTTAAAAAAATATGGGTAAAAGAATTCACGTAATGCGTCTCACCCCACAGAAAATTTTTCTTTATTGCACGCTTTACATAATATCAATTATTTTTCAGTAGATTTAAAAAAGCAGTTTGGAGCGGAGTCATTTAGAGATTTGTAACAGGGGTCATGTTAAATTCAAGAACATGTTATATTCGCTAAAAAGCTCAGACTGAGTATTTTTTTTTAAACTATTTCCGTTTCCAATGCGGATATACCTAATGACGGTATCTTAATAGAAATTTGTTACGAAACTGATTTTAACTCAGTTGATTAGCTTCTCCTTTACAAAGAGATTAAGGCTAGAAGGAATAGAGCTATTTTGATCATCACAAACAACTATGCTTTCTAACAGAAGAGATAATCGATTGAAAAATAATGCTGTGAGATTCATCCAACAACATTGACCGCTGCATACGTGCCTCGTGTGGCTGCACTCTAAAATATTAAATTATACAGAGCATAATATTTTCAAAAATAAAAATACCAGACTATACAGAATATTTGCAAAAAACTATAGTGAAAATTATAGATTTAATCGAGTATTTTTGTTAAATGTTCAATCACTATGTACTTAGCTCAAAAAAGGTCTAAATAAACCGTCAATAATTTTTTTATAAAAGTTTAGCCCGCATGCTCTGAATCGTATCCCATATACATAATTAGTCAGTTATTTTCAAAAACAAGAAGTCTCAGGAACGAAATACAATAAATTTTCATTTGATTTACGAACGTCAAGAAACAGTGCCGAACATTTACGAGAAGTTAGATTTCTATTAAGCTTAAAGTTACTTTTAATTACGCCTTATAAGAAAGGTTACCTAACATTTGCAAACTTTCACTCCAGACAACAAAATAAATAAAACTAAAAATAAATTAGGTAAGTTTAACAAGAATTTCTTTGACTTTTCGACGGGAAAGCATTTACAGGATGTAGCCGTTTTTGGTTTTGTACCCTCTTGCTACTCATTTAAAAACTTAATCTTCTTCATTGTTTGTTTGTTTTCTACAGCGGTAAATAATAAAAGGAATACTTAATATACAGGCAAACAAAACTGGTGTTGAAAACATTTGAATAAAATTCAATAATTAAATAAACGTGTTCGGCTTATGATTGTGTAATACGGTAATTTTATGCTATTTTATAAAAGAAGTTTCAACCAGTGGACTCTCTATTGAACTATCTAATACAGTATTATAATATTTTTAATGATTGCATGGCAAAACCTCACTAATGTTACATGAAAACAAATATCTACAATATATCAAATTCGTTGTTCTTTAAAAAAAAAAAAATATTTCTACGTCTTTGATATCCTGACGTTCTACGTCATAAAACGTTTAATGGTACTGTTTATAGACTCATATACTCAAAAGAAATTGGAAGAAATATATTGGGAGTTTGTACATTTTGAAGATAATAAGAGACACACTGAAGTCTTACTAAAAATTTTGACAGAAGAATAATATCGTAACCAAGAAGTAGACAAACTAATTTCCTTCAAATCAAAAACCCAATCCACAAAAAACTTACCGACGTCATGGAAAAAGCTGGTATGTTTATTCGTCTATTTAAAAATGGTGAAGTTCATAAGATTTTATTATTGAATTTTAAGATTTAAAAATAAGCATACTGTGTCTTACATATAGAAATGAAGTCTGCAGAGCGTTTGTGAAAAATTAATCGTATATTAGAAAATATCGAATAACCCTCGTGGAAAATAATAAATTAAAATGAAACTTTTCGCTTTTCGGGCGGGCTTTATTGAAAGTCAACAGATTGAAAAATTGTATTGAGAAAGTTGGTCGATTGTACCGACTTGCCTTCTGCTTACTGCTTACCGATATGATTTATCGAATTCCCTTCAAATTTCACGGGTGTATTAATTTAAATTATTAATCAAGATCTTTTGTCAAACGGCGTGTTTGACTTGAGAATTTTCTCAATATTAAAACGAGCGCTGATTTTGAAATATTATGAAGAGAAGATTAAACTTAAGCTATGCGAACGAGAAACAATGAAACCACTCTCTAAATAATGGTGAAAAACATGCTTTTGTTCATTGAGCTACTTCTAAAAATGCCAACCGAGATTGGCTGTCATAATTTTCAAGTCGAATTATGTGTTTTAAATCTTAAATTTAATCACTAACTTCGAGCACTAGGTTAGTTTAATGATCTAAAAAAAATAATTTTTATCGAATGGGATATTTTTTGCATTAAAATTTATGTAAACTATTTTTTAAAATATACTTTTTACTATATTAATGATGCTTAAATTACTAAGAATAACATTTCAATATATGAAAGTGGATTTTTTGTCGAAACATCAAAAAAGTTAAATGTTAAAGATAATAAACATACAAGGGCAACGGCGTATTTTTATTTGTATTCAGTTTGTTGATAAAAAAGTAAAAATAAACTAGTTTTAGTTAACTATTCTGGCTACTTAAAATTCTGATAATTCTTGTAGAACAATAAAATTTGTCACTATTTATTTTTAATAAACAGAATTCATTTAAAATGAAAATAGTCGGATTTTCCATGTTTATTAGAAGTGTGTAAGTTACAGTAGTACTTTACCGACATATGAAATAAAGTAAATAAAAACGGGTGATTAGAAATCTGTTAAGGTTAGTTCTGGAAATTTTTCAGGTGGGTATTCATTTTAAGAAAACAAAAAATACTAAACTGAAAATCACTGTTGAAAACTCAGCAAATGATATATTTTACAATTATTAGTAACGCTTCGCTGTTCCTGAATGCGAGGATGATAAAAATTTTACCGTGCTGTCGTATGAAAAATACTGCGGGCGCGTTTTCCGATTTTCCGACCGCTGACGGCCCGATACGGGAGCGTCGCAAAAATTAAATTACATACTACATTTCTTTTTTTTCTTCGGCTACACGCTTTTCCCATTCGGACAATTTCGCGCGTCATAATTTGATGATGTCGGATTTAAAAGTGATGACTCCTCTTCACACCAATGTCTGTTCTGCTCCCGGTTTATGTAACGTCCATCTTTTTTTATCACTCAGCACAGTTTTATGACAAGTAAAAAATGCTTTTAAATAGGCACTTTAAAAAATACCGGTTTCTAAAGTGACGTGGCAGAAACTCCAAACAAATATTTTATTTCATTAAAAGCCCGAAATTTATAAAAAAAAATTCTTTGTCATTTTTTTGGCGTTAAATTAGGTGTTAAGTAAAAAAGTAAAACATAGCGTAAATATATTTAAAATAAATTAAATTCACTACAACTACGTTCGCCACATGATATTTTATGGAAAGCCAAGACCTGTCTTGCGTGTTTAAGTAAAGTAGCAGCCTACAGATATTTTTTTTTTTACTTTATAACGTTTTTTGCGGCCCTTTTCTATCAATAGTAGCAAAATTATATGCAAAAATTAACTGTATCATTTTTTATTTTAAATAATAAATACACAATTTGTTTTCGATCACGACCGTTTTCGCTCATCAAAAAACATATTATGGAAATAAGTACTAAGAAATGTGTTTTTATTATTTAAAATATCATGCCTTTCCGTCAAGAATTAACAGTTAACAACTTAAAAGTGTATCGTTTTTATGAAGATGGAAATAAATTGATTAAAATTGCGTTGTATTGAAAATATTCAATTGTTTAAAGGTATAAAAATAGTAACTCTACCGTGAATAATTACGATGCTATATTTTTCGTATCAACTCATCGTTAAGGCAATAAAAAAGTTTTAGTAATGGTATACAACAATAATTGATTGAATTGGCATTTACTTCATAAAACTCCATTATAACCCGGTGAAAGAATAGCGATGTATTTTATTTGTACAACTTTTTTATAATATTTAGTTGATAGCTGTTTCGGCTCACGTCATCGTTAGAACTATGCTTAAACGAACATTTGCTTATCTATTTATAGCTGTGTAGAAAAGGTACACAATACATCTTCTATCCTGTTTAAACGACCTAGCTCATTTTCTGCTAGCAATAAAACTAAAAAAAAATTAAATTGTAAATGAAACTAAAAAGGCGGCTACATCAATAAGCTAACGTATTGCTTCTGTCAAGCTTATTGATTCTATATTTACTATAATGTATATTTTTTTAGTTTTATTGCTAGCAGGAAATAAGCTAGGTCGTTAAAACAGGAGAGAAGAAAAATTTACTAAATAAAAACTAAAATACATTGCTTTTTATTTCACCGTGTTACATCTATAATATATCACACAATTTTGTTGGAATGCAAAAAATCGCATTTTTTACTGTGTGGTTTGATTTTTACCGATTTAATTTAAAGGTCGAACGATTGATTCATTGCAAATTTTGTTCGCGAAATCAATTCATCGAGATGAGCAGCGGCTTGACTTTAAATTCGCAACTCTGTGAATGCGCAATGAAAAGGATAGCTCTTTTTATTTGGCAGGTCGGAGCGGCTAATTCGAAGAGGGCCAGCAGGAGAGGCGGCCAGATAAAAACATAATAAATTCAATAGGCATCTTTACATCAGCAAAATCCGCTCGAATAAATTGAATATTCACCGATGGCGTTTGAGCTTGGACGTACGAGAGAAACTTATGCTTAAAAATTCGTTAACACGAAAATATTACTGAGGAAAATATGTGTCTTATCTTCAAAAGAGTATTAACTCTTAACTTAAATTAACAATAAAATCGCAAAACTTAACTAATTTACATTATTTGTATTGATATTGTATGATTTCTTGAATCCGGGATTTTGTATACCTGCTACCTTTAACTAAAATATTTTGTATAAAAAGACTTGTTTGTAAATTGTATTGTATCATTTATGATATCGACTGAAGGTGCTTGATGGAATTTCAACATCAAATTTGAATTGTTACAACTTTTTACGATTCGACTGTCAACTGTCAGTTCTGTTGCGTCCGTGTGATAAAATGTCTGAAGATGCCGAAAACCGGGTCGTTAGTGACAAAACATGTAGAATCATAGAAAGTTGTAACAATTCAAATTTGTATTAATTATTTATTCATGCTCGCGATGAGCCAAACTGGTTCTGACCGAAAAAATATATTGTATAAATGAGTACTAAAAAATGTGTTATTATTTATTATTTAAAAAAAAAACGCAAGGTGCTTAATACTTTTTTTTAATCACATCTCGTTAATATCAAGATAATAACAGTTAAAATATCGGCAAAGGAAACTAATAGCTTCAATAAAGTTCTTAATTGGTACCTAAGTACCAACTGCGTTATTTATTTATATAAATCTTAACCTCTTACCGACCAGGGTAGTCGACTGACGGTGTTGCGACATCACAGCCCTGCTGTGATCGGTCCAATATTGTTGAAAAAAATGATCGTTGTTTGTTTTGTCGAAAAGTTATGTGAAGGAGTTCGTGGCAAGTACTCGTGGTCTTTAAGCTGAAAGCTTTGTCTCGCTTGTTTTGGCAAAAAAGGATTCTTAACTGTCGTTTTTCAATTGTGAAATTTAGTAATAATTTATACATTCTGTAAAATAATCAACCGTCTGCACGAAAAATAGAGATATATAGAACAGTGTTACAAATGAATATCATTCACAATATGACAACATGATAATATTATATAAATATGTGTATGGTTTTGATCTACCAATACGAGATGACAAATCAAGAGTCTATTCAAATAAGGTATAAGCCATCCATTATGAAACGACAAAATATTCTTTAGTTTATGATATCGACTGAAGGTGCTTGATGAAATTTCAATATCAAATTTGAATTGTTACAACTTTGTACGATTACACATGTTTTGTCATTAACGACCCGGGTTTCACCTTTCGGCATCTTCAGGCATTCCATCACACGGATGCAACAGAATTGACTATCAGTTCTGTTGCATCCGAATGGAATCATACAAAGTTGTAACAAATCAAATTTGACAAATTATTCAATAATTTCATGAAATTATAATATATTTTTCAATAATAATGAACTTTTATTAAACGATTTGGATCAATTTTTTACATCAAGGCAATTGAAATTAATTAAGTTGACCATGATATAAAGTTTCTTTTTTTATAAATATAATACATTTCGTTCAAGTATTATATAAGTGTTAAGATCATAAAAGCGAACAATGGGTTTCATGACAATGTACACGTAATACCTACATCAAGAGGATTTATTAAGGTATCAAATTGAATTACCGTATGCTTACATTATAAATGAATCAGCAACTCAAACTTCGATTTTGTATAAAAAAAAATACTTCATAAAGGAAACTTCGCGGTGTAGACGCGTATTTTGGCTAGGAACAAACTCGTAACGCCACAACCGCGTTCATAAAATATGAGCTTCCCAGAGCGGCCTTAAGAATTCAGCAAAAGTGGGAAACTAAATGAAGCGATACGGGGGCGGATCTCCAAAGGTCGCAAGCGCCTAGCCTCCTGCCACGTAATAATGGGTCTAATTAAAGAGATGCGGAGGGCGCAAAGGGCGGACGCGGGCCAAGGAGCCGGGGCTGTCTGACGGGAGACAGGTCCTGTTCGGGAAGACGGAGGTAGGTAACGCTACGTGAGACCGGATCTGGAGCCCCCCAAAGTGTGTCACGCGATGGACGAAGGTTCATGTGATAAAACGCTTTGGGACTGTGTTGTATTGTAATGCTGAAAAATGTCAAAGTTTGCCATTCGTCATGTTGGATTCCGCGATAACATGAAAACGTTTCCAACTCTAATCAAGAAACTAGATTGCAACAAAAAACTATTTTTTATATAACATTTATATTTTTATAAGGTTTTGGCATTACGAAGAAAGATGGTTTAAATCTGACATATTCCTTCAACTATCATTAAAAATAACAAGATATGTATTTTATTGCAATATGTATTTTTTGTTGACTTCTTTGAATGTGATAATAATATTAAATTACATTATAAATTACCTATCATTTTAATAATATCTGCCAAGTCTCGATGGAAAGAAGAGTTTTTCTATACAATAGAACCCTCGTTTAAAGGATAAAATAGCACATAACGTAGATCTACAAATACTATAGTAAACCATTCGTTCGGATTCAAACAAATGTAAAATATATTATTAGTTGCGTTGGTATAATATCAACAAATCTTTGTAACGTTATCAAAGAATTTTTACTGTCAGTCAGCAATTCGATAAAACTGACGACCAATAATTATAATTGAAACTGCTTAACGGGTATTCCAGTGAAGAAACTTATTGGTTAATTTTTTCAACAAAGTACTGCGATCAAAATAATATTATTTGTCACTAAAAAAGTCTAGTCTGAAATCAATGATCTCTAACTGCTATTCAGGGTTCGTGGTGTGTTATGTTACACAATATATACTTGTGTAGCTTGTAAGTAGATCAGAACTGAAAAAACTCCGCTACACTTTTAATTCAAAGCAATTTTGTAAAAGTCTAAAGAAAATTGCTTATTAAACAAGTCTTGCTCTACTAGACCTAAACCGTTCAAGTATGGCTAATAAGTCTGAAAAAATCACAAAGCAAAGTCGATGCTTTGAATTTACGGCATATTGCTTATTATAATGTCTTGCCGTCTCATAAGATTTAGCAGTAGTAATAATGAAGTAACGTTAAAGTGTACAGCGTTTGAAATTTACAACGCTGATTCAAAGTATTAAAAAATACAACACAAATATATTTGTAAAAAAATTAGCATCTAAGGAAAAGAAACCCTACTATGTCAAGAATAATAACAAAAACTTAATTTTCTTACAAATAAAATAACGATTTTCTGTGCGGCAAATTTTTATAGATTTTAAAAGAGTTATGTGAAATTTTAAGCTTTTATTGATACGTGTATTCACTATATATTATTCCTTTTTAATTATAAAATTTGTAAAATTACAAGGACATGCATATTTATTATAACTTCGCTTACGTAAATTTTCAAAAATATAAGATATAAGGCTAGAAGATAATTCATATTTAACTTATTGCTCACTTTGTGAGCGAAGTAGAGAAAAAGTCTTCCAATTAATGTCCGCTCGACGTCTTTCATCGACATTAAAAATCAATGGAAAAAATGTTTATGCCAATCTAAATTTGGTGGTTTAAAACTTTGGTCGCAATTCGAAATTGCATAATTACAATAAGATAACTTTTTTTTCAGGAAAATCATAGTATTTTTCCTATGAAAATACGCTGTAACCTAGGGGGAAATATAAGTACATATATATAATTCGAAGAAAATATTAAAAATATTTTTAAACGTAGTCAAATTAATTCAGTCGGTAACAAATTTACTGATATTTTGATACCTAACATTTTTAACAGAATATTTTACAATGATACGTAACTTTAATAATAAGATTGAAAATAATTTAACTGTGATTATAAAAACAAATTTTATGGATAATACGGTGAAAAAAATAGCAATGTATTTTGGTTCTACAAAATTATTTTTAATATAGTTCTGACGATGGCGTGAGCCGAAATAGCTATCAACTATATTTTTTAAAAATAATTTTTTAGAATTAAAATACATTGCTATTTTTTTTACCGTGTTATAATGGAATTCTACCAAGTGAATGCCAATTCAATCAATTTATGGATAATATTTATAAAAATGGCATTGTATTTTATATGTGCGATCAAGAGGCTTTTACTATGTGTTAAATTATTGATATTTGAGTATCTACGTATATTTTAGAGTTTCAACATCATTGGTATTAAGCGCAAAGTTTACCGTGGATAAGGAAACTTTCAAAATGTCAAAATACGCTAGAGAGCTACTTGTGAGAAAGAACGGCGCGAGAAAAGCTCATCATATATGACGGAAAATAGACACATTTATTAACTCGTTAATAAAAAATGAGGAAACTTGTTCAAAGGCGCCACCCGGCGGAAAATTTGGCAAACTGGATACGGGAGAGAGAAAGGAGGATGGCGGCGAGACGAAAATTGGAAATATGTTTCTGTCCGAAGTTGTAGCCGTGGAGGCTGTCGTGAGTCAGTGCGAGGGGGGACAGGGTGCCCCGTGAGTGAGGGGCGCTCAGGTAGGAAGCGAAGGGATGATGGGAAGGAAGGGAGCTCGCCCTGAGAACACCCCCACCGCGTGCGTGGGACGACACACGTTATTTTGTGGGGTGGAGGTTTTTGCCGTAAATCGCAAACATTTTATTCTGTAAAGCTAATTATTAAGAATTGTATAATTTAACACGGTAGAAAAAATAGCAATGTATTTTATAATTTATGATATCGAATGAAGGTGCTTGATGGAATTTCAATATCAAATTTGAATTGTATAACTTTGTACGATTCCACATGTTTTGTCACTAACGACCCGGGTTTCGCCTTTCGGCATCTACAGACAGTCTATCGTATGGATGCAACAGAACTAGGTCAGTTCTGTTGCATCCGTGTGACAAAACATGTGGAATCGTACAAAATTGTAACAATTCAAATTTCAATGTATTTTAGTTCTACAAAAGTAGAACTAAAATACATTGCTATTTTTTCCACCATGTTATAATGGAGTTCTACCAAGTGAATGCCAATTCACTCAATAAATTGTATAATTTATTATCATAAAATATTTTACAGTAATATATACAAGTAAGCTTTATGGGACTGAATATACAGGTATACTGAGAATTTTTGAAAATCGCTAGATATATATATAAATTAAATAGTGTTTTATGTAGTTAAGTTAAAAAAAGTAGTATTAATTTGGTTAACAAATTAAATGTTGTTGATGATACATACAACATAGAATGTTTAGTCGAACGAACATTAAATATCAAAAACGTTATTTTATTTAATATTGAATAAATTTGAATTTTTAAAACTTTCAACGATTCCACACGTTTTGTCATTAACGACCCGGGTTTCGCCTTTCGGCATCTTCAGGCATTCTATCCCACATTCTATCTAAAATTGAATACATGCATTAAACAATGACACAAATGCCCACAACAATCCATTTTTGCACGAGCCAGCGCATTATTGTGCGATAAAAATGGAACTTATTAAAAAATAGTCGCTAATGTGCTCTTATTACTTATCCATATACCGGCTCATAAACACTGAGATCTATGAATAAAAATGTATTTATTTTTTTATTTTCGTCTTCAACCAGTCACAACAAATACATAGTATATTTAAATATAAACGAATATAAAGATAAAACTAAACTATTTTACAAAAATCACATTTTATATGCAAACTATATGAATTCATAATCCCTCATAAAAACACACACCGATTAAAATAATCTAATATCTATCCAGATATACATCATTTCGCGGCATGAATTGTGAGTTGTATTGATTTTGAAAAATTTCATCAATATATAAAAAAAAAATATTAATGTTCGAATAAATCGATGATAAACAGCTAAACTAAGTTATATGTTATATTTAAAACATAGTTTTAAATTGCCTGCATTGCTTATATTACAAATTCCTATAGAGCTGAATACTTTGATATGTTTGCTTCATTACAACAGAGTTTTATCAAGAAAATATCATTTTAATCAAATAAAATATGTTAAAGATAGAAATATTGACGTTGTCAACCCCTTGTTCCACTAGAGGTCTTCACACTGCGAGCGAGCGGGCGTGAGGGAGAAGTTCGCAGGGTGGGAAATCGTATAATCTAATTAAAAATCGTGAATATTTTTCTTGACGCGCACCTGGAGGGGACTTTGGAGATTGTTTTGCTTGTCGCATTATTATTATTTGTGCTTTATTATACATTATTATTATTTCATTTTTCCAAAAAGCTTTCGTTCGTCAGGCACCGAATCCCTGGAGATGTTTTTAATGAAGGTTTGCCAACGTGACATTGTTTGAAAACTAAGCACCAAGCTGACGTACGGGTGCAAATAAAACAACTACATGTGCATAAAATTTATAGACAAGACGATATAATTTCGGATGATTTGGATTATTAGAACTAATATTATATGACTCACTAATTAGACAATTCTCTTCAACGGTGATAACGGTTGGTTTATTATTTGAAATATAAAAGACATTATATTTCCAATAATAAAAACACATTTTTCACGGTATTTTTACAGTTTAATTATGATTGTTCCATGTATCTGCAACTATTTCGATTATATAGTTTTCAATAGATATTTTTAATATTACGACGAAGAGTGGATCTTTTTTACGCGCATTTTTAAAATAAATATGCAATCAACGTGTTCAAATGAACATGTTGATTGTATAAATGTGTAAATACACAGTTGTTTTATTAATGGAACCTATATTTTGATTTAGTATGAGCTCCTAATCTTTTTTTGAGAGGATTTTCTGTAAAAACATATATATAATAGATATAGTAATAGATAAGTATACAATATTATTGAAAACTATTTTGGTGTCATGTTCAATAGCTCTGATTTCCCTTTATAACATGACTTTAACTATTTTTACTTACGACATGTGAATAGCTCTTAAATCCAAATTAATAAACAAAACTTTTAACTGATTTGAATTTTGGCACGACACTGAAAACAAAACGTGAAAGCCAGCAGTACATTTAATGGACTTGGATGAGAAGGGTTGAAATCAAATTTCTCTATTTAATCAAATAAAAAAAAACAATAAATTCATACAAATGGCCCAACTGGGAATCGAAAAAGATAGAAATAACAACTATAGAGCTGAAACCATATAATATATATATGTATAATACGTACGTACAATAAAAATTTTACACCGTTGGGATCGTTTGCTTTCGAATGAAAAGTAATTGGAAAAAAATTTAAGCATTTCACTTTCTTTTAACAAAAGAAGTCAAATGGTTACAATTCTACGTATAAGAGTTATTCTTAGTATATCCATTTTACAGCTACACCAATATGCGTGGTCTTACGACACGAATATGAAAAAGAAAAAATAATTATCATGGTTCAATAAACGATATCGCTTAAAAGTGCCTTATGGCAATTCAATATCAAATTTGAGTTGTTAAAACTGTATAATCCAATATGTTTTGTCATTCACAACCTGGGTTTTACCTATATGCATTTCAGACATTATACAACATGGATTCAATAAAATTGACAAGCGGTAAATAATTATACAAGTAGAATTACACAGAAAAAATAATCTTAATAACTACTGATTTTATTAAAATGACATTCAATTTAGCATTTAATTATCAACAGTCAAAATATGAACTGATGTGTATTAGAAAGCTTTCAAAACGGTGATATTATCAGAAACCAGTTAAAAAAATTATATCAATTTTGCGATTTCAATACTTAAAATTACATAATACAATGCATAAAATAAATACATACGCTAGATATTTCTATTGTATGTCGTAACGTGAATAAATGCAGTTGTTTTTTTCATTTTGCACTAAAAAACTACGTATGTTATACATAGAATCAATGAAAATGATTTGTTCGTAGAATACTCTCAAGTTATTATACGTGTTATCATTAAAATGCATTGCATGCAACTAGCCTACGTATTTATATAGAGTAGGTCACCACAGTTTCTCTTCCAATGAACAACCTGATAATCCTATTGAGAAGCTTACTAACGGATTAATGTATAAGCATTTTTTTCTGAATTAAGAATGATTAAATTTTCTATAGAAAAATACAATTAAGAATCAGAGTATAATAATATCACCGTTTGGTATTGTAGTTGGAAAAACCCGATATGTGAAATCCGTTTCAAACATAATCAATCAAATGTATGCAAAAATATTCTTCTTTTGTGATACTAAGAATTAATCAGCGACGTCTTGTTTGTTGATTTGTTTAAAGAGGTTACGCCATTTGAGAAACATCATGTAAATAAAATACACAAAAGAAATATTAAAATAATCAGCTCTAAATTTTTTTAGATGTAGTAATAAGTAGAAAGAAACTTCTTTTAAATTATTGTAAAAGAGTTCTTCTAAGTAAATATCAATTCAATAAAAAGAGGGGAAAATTTTATAACAGATATTTTATACATTTGAAATGTGATAAATGTGATTAAAAATGTGATTTATTTTCGGTTTTTGACAAACAAACTCGAACCGTTTTTTATCGTATTACACAGACCATTTCTACACACAATATAATGCATATCATTTTTTAAATATATAATGAAGTTATCTCAACAGAAGTTATCTTTACGGTTCTTATTTGTTACTCAGTTTATCAACTTCTTGTTTTTAATGATAGTTGGTCTAGGACATAATAAATGGTAAGCTAACCGCTTTTGAAAAGATGTTATGTAATATATATATATATATATCTGTAAATGGATAGCAAATCTGAGTATTTTGTTTAGACTGCTTGCGGTTACATGCGTTGTCTTTATCACAGAATATTTGTTTACCGGGAAACAAATTATGTGTTATTTTGTTGTTTGAAAATACGACATGAATCATTATTGTGTTGATTCCCACATTCTTAAATTGCCATTCTCGCCGCAACATTATCATTTTTTGCTGTGGATTCGAGAGAAATTCTATGACAAGCATCAAGTACGGACGTAAAAAATAATGATAATATGTATCCGGTACACGGATAACGTAATATTATTTTTAGAAACAATAATTTATGTCAACAGAAAAAAATTGACATACTAATAATTTTTATTTTTTTTATGATGGCAAAACGAGCTTGATTAAAAACTGGGATTTTCTGTAGATTATCTAGCAATTATCTTTTTTAAAAAAAGAAAAATATAAATTCTTCACTTATGCTAGTCTGTTGGTAAAAAATAGCGAAAAGCGTTATATAAAGAAAATTTACTTTGAAGCAGATTTTACGCTTCTTTGAGCTTATTTTTTATCAAAGACAAAGATACCTATAATTTTAACAATGTAATTAAAAGTATAAACTCAATATTGGCGAGAGTCGTCAACAAAAATTCTCAGATTTTTAAATGAACAGAATGAGAATAGTTTGAAATGAATGAACGAAACATATTCTGCCCCTATTTTACAAATTTTTGAATTGTATTGAAAAATTTAGATTTTTTAAAAAATTAGAAACATTTTCTTGTAACATACATTGAAAAATAAAAATGTCTCGGAAGCAAGATTAAAAACGAGACTTCAAGTATGTTATTTTACTACAGGATAATGCTTATTATAAATATTCCATAACAATAATTGAAAGACGATGTTTTTGAAACTACATCTTACGTATTAAAAGATGGAGGTTGAAAACCCGCTGTATAAATCAGACGACACTAAAGCTTGTTATTTGACATCAAATATCAACTCCCGTTAAGCAATATATAGGTCCACTTACAATCGGTAATGACCCGTTGAATAAAAAGTTGATTTGTGTAATATTTCAAGAAAACTTGATTACGTCTCATCTCAACAATATAATTCTATAAAAAAATGGCAAAGAAATATTTTGCAATTTTAAATGTATTATGCTAATTCAGTAAAATATAATATCGACACCTCATTTTTCACGTGCCTAATAAAAACGCATATTTACTTTTTCCATTCATAATACTAAGCATTGAGCTCGAGTATTTAAAAATAATGTTTTTCCACCAAAAATTTCCAGTTAACACTTTAAAACGTTTTTTTTTTAATTGTTGAAATAATACGAAATGCCTTAATCGAAACATTTCGCACTTAATGCAACACGTGAAAATTACTGTCGTGTAGTGTATATTCGCAATTTTTTTCTTTCGAAAATAACAAAAGGAAATAATAAAATTAGTAAACTTAAAAAAAGCCGTTTAAATATTGTTTTTATTTGTTAAATCTGATGAAAATCTAGTATCAAATTACAAAGCTATAAGACGTAGACGCAATTAACTTAAGTCACTTAGTAAATTATATCAATTCAGCCGACGCGCTTTACTGTAATATGCAGCCTATCGTTTACTATTTTGAAAATAGTGACTAATTTATTTATTAAGCAGTGTCCGCTCCCATAGTAAAGAGTATATATACATTCTCAAGAGATTGTTTCATAAGATTGTATGTAATTCTGTCTATAGAGTATGGTGAGTACGATGAGTGAGTAGTTGCATTATTTGGAATAAAACAAACACAAATTTATTTGAATGCAATTCTCAGTAATAATTTAATATTTTTTATATTTCAAAGATCAGGACCGATTTCGCTAACAGCAAGCATTGTCAACTCATCGAAATCGGTTCTAATCTATAGCTTGTTGTGTCAGTTGATAATGCTCGCGATGAGCGAAACCAATACTGATTTTGAAAATAAAAAAATGTTGAAATAGTATTAACCCGTTCCCTGCTGAACCTTCTAGAGGATATGCCAAAATTACATGCTTCAAAATTAATTAGAAGCACCAACTCTACACAAATTTATAATGTTAATTAGGGCCAATCTGGCTATATTTCAATACAAATATTAGCTTGTACATGAAGGTTTTGACTCGGACAATATTCTTATAATTTTAAACAACGTCTATCAACACGCTGAAATCAGCCGTCTCAACAGTTGAGACACTGGCAGTCAGTGTTAAATATAGTTTCTTATAATTTGA
This sequence comes from Himalopsyche japonica, assembly GCA_028555115.1. Classification (NCBI taxonomy): domain Eukaryota; kingdom Metazoa; phylum Arthropoda; class Insecta; order Trichoptera; family Rhyacophilidae; genus Himalopsyche; species Himalopsyche japonica. Next base: position 1,923,947 of record JAHFWJ010000657.1, on the reverse strand, counting down.
AGAAAAAAAACTTTATGTTATAATATTTGTATATTATTATAACATTCGGATTTTTAGTTCCTGTCAGCTCGAAGTAATACAAAAAAGGCACATAGATTATCGGACAGTTTCTTTTTCATTATATATAAATGAATTTTAATATTTATTATTTCAAATAATAAAAAGATATTTTTAAAAACATTTCCACAATATATTTTATGATTAAAACTGATTTCGCTCATTGCAAGCATTATCAAAAGTTAATAGATCAGATCATAAAATTTATTCAAGAAATAGTATTAAAAACGGTTTTTTAATATTTAGAATATAATATATTCGATCCAAGTGGCAGCGAGCACATTGAAAAGGAATTTTATTTTTAAACAGAAGAATAGCAATTACTCATACGTAATAAAAATAATTTATTATACACAGTGTTTTTTTCTATTGCTAACATTACAATTTTATGTAACCCAAAAGTTTTTTTTACAACACACTGTATCTTCTTTTTTACCTGTTGTGCTACGTGAGTCAGCATAGCTATGCCTGGGGGAATCTTTAAACAGGGTGTCTTTTGCTTAATATCGGAGGAACGCTCGTTGGGGATCTCAAGCGACCATTTTTCGCGAAGCTTTATCCGAGAAGCCGTGTGTAAAGTACGCAAGATGTCAGTGTTTTAGAGGAAAGTTCAAGTTCTTCTTTGTTTAAGTTGCGACGATATTTCTTTGTGCCGAACGTGGCAAAGAAACCATACTTTAGTACTTAACGCAAGAAAGTGAATTTTAAATTACACGAAAGCGATTCGAAAACAAAAGAATGCGCTGTTTTGAAATTGTTTTTTTTATGCCGTGTGTACGCGTCAGTTTTGACACGACGGTTTTCCTAGGGACCTATGTTGGCATATTATGAGGGGCGAAATAACGCATGCACATGTTTGTAACAACTAAATAATGCTATATTACGTGCGAACGCATATAAGTAAATTGCAAGTCATCTCATTCATTAGCTAATTTTTGATGGCGGCAGTAGATTTGCTACAAAAATTACCAAATAGAATTGGCCTTCTAATAACGAAATATTTATTTTGAATTTTTAGTCGCGTTAACATAATTGAATCTTTCAGTTCATATTTAAGTGATGTTCTAAAAGATTCTGCGAATACAAATATATTTCAACAACAAAACACGAACGAATATTTCTTCCGAAAGAATAAATGTTTCTGTTGAACTTTAATATTTCAAAAATTAATACAATAGTGTGGGTGTTGCCAAACCTATTTAAATTTGAATTGTTACAGCTTTGTACGATTTCATATATTTTATCACTAACGACCCGGGAGTCACCTTTCCTTATTTTTATAATAATAATTTACACATTTCGCCTTTTATTAAATTTGTTTTAGCTGCTATTTACTGCTTCCCTTGGGGTGTGTGTTTTCATGTAATTAATAACTTTGATATATATACGATGCTAACTGTTTATTTTACGTAATTTATGTTGAATCCGTGTGATAAAATGCCTGAAGATGGCGAAATGCGAAACCCGGGTCGTAAGTGACAAAACATGTGGAATCGTACAAAGTTGTAACAATTCAAATTTCATGTTGATATTTCATCAAGCACCTTCAGTCGATATCATAAATCAAACCTATTTAGGTTAGTATGACGAGTCCGGCATTAATTTAATGAAAAAAAATGGCTGTAAATGTTTATGATACACTTCTTTTGTTCGAAGAAATATTAATATGTGATTATTTGTAAGCATGCCGTTAGATTATAAACTGTAATAAACGTAAACAAAATCTCATTACGTTACCGGGAACACTACGGCTTAATGTCGCAAAGATGAGACAACACTAGAAGCATAATAAAATATAATAAGTAGGCAAACTGCAACGAGGCGGCCGCTTCATCAATGTCCCTGCCTCCCTTCCCTATTCACCCTGGCGATGTAATAAGTCTTCATATAAAAATGTGTCTAATTTTCGAACAATGTCTTTCAATCCCACCACGTTTTGGCGGAATGCGGGGAGGGGTGTTTTAGATGGGTACTGTAGAGGGTTCACCATTTTGTTTGATACCGAAATCCGGGAAATTTCCGAAGTTTTTCTTTTCTAAATTTATGGCCACTTCGCGGAGCGATTATTTAATGCTAGTTAATCGCTCGGAATGTATTCAGTCTATCTATTGTGCGGCGGGCAATTTAAGGGAAAATTAAATCCAGAATTGGAAAATATAAGGTTTTCTTCTTTTATTCCACTGTACGGAAGTATCAAACTATAATACATCTACGACAAAGACCTTTACTAAAAGATAGTAAAGTATTATACCATATTACATTCTTAACAATGTGTTGGTGATATTTGCCATAGATAATAATTCCACTAGAAAAAACTGACTTTCCTATTTATTAATTACAATTTTAGTATCGTATTTTTTGTGGAATGTTTAACTTTGCTTTATATTATATTTACGAAGATAGTCAAATCGAAAAGTTAAAAATCGTATCAGTTCATCCAATACTGACGAGAATATTTTGTTTAATAATCTCATTATCACATGATCCACACGAACAGTAGTTGCTTTTAAACATATCAAAATTGAAAAATTAAACAATTCGCAGGAAGATAAAAAAACTAAGATAATTTATGTAATAGAAATATAAACTAAAATTTCTTACCGTTTATATAAATTCCTAAGATTTGAATTGTTACAACTTTGTACGATTCCACATGTTTTGTCACTAACGACCCGGGTTTCGCCTTTCGGCATCTTCAGGCATTATATTACACCATAGGCTCCCAACCTGCGAGTCGCCAACTTATACGGTAAAAAATATTCGAATTTGAATTGTTACAACTTTGTACGATTACACACGTTTTGTCACTTACGACCCGGGTTTTGCATTTCACCATCTTCAGGCATTTTATCACACGGATTCAACATACCTTACGTAAAATTAACAGTTTGCATCGTATAACTATCAAAGTTATGAATTACAGGAAAACACACACCCCAAGGGAAGCAGTAAATAGCAGCTAAAACAAATTTAATAAAAGGCGAAATGTGTAAATTATTATTATAAAAATAAGGAAAGGTGACTCCCGGGTCGTTAGTGATAAAATATATGAAATCGTACAAAGCTGTAACACTATTGTATTAATTTTTGAAATATTAAAGTTCAACAGAAACATCTATTCTTTCGGAAGAAATATTCGTTCGTGTTTTGTTGTCTATCACACGGATGCAACAGAACTGACAAATGTCATGACCTAGGTCATTAGTGACAAAACATGTGGAGTCGTACAAAAGTGTAACAATTCAAATTTGATATTGAAATTCCATCAAGCACCTTCAGTCGATATGATAAAATTCTAAGAATTAAAAATTAAATGATTTAAATATATTCAAAAGTGAAAAAAATAACAATAGTTTTGAATTTGTGTAACTGTGTCTATATTTAAATTCAAGAAAATGTTACTAGAGAAATTCGATCTAGTTATTGTAAAATGGAATTCGATTGATAGCATTGAAAATATGTTACGTTTATTTCATGAAATCAAGTATTTTTGACTTGTCTCAAAAATGGTGGAAAATAAATTTCAAAAGCCGTTTTCTACTTAACTCAATCTCTTCAATATATAATGAATATTTTTACTTAAATATCATTGGAGTCATCGCATGGTTACCATAAAATCCAACCCCACGCAGAATTATACCTTAACATCCACACAACTCCTTCGCATAACACATCCGAAGTTCAGCATCTCTCCCTAACCCCTCTCGCATTACCCGCCCTTTAAAACTTCCCCTAACTCGTATCGTAAATTTCCACTAAGAAGGAAGCCTTTGTTTTTACGGTTCGTCACTTCTATCTAAGGTTATTGTTTTTTTACTGCCTTAAAACAAGCCATCTTTCGTTCACAGTTAATTAGAAAACGAAGACCCAGTATTCGGCTTAATGAAGCATCTCCCTGAACAAAGCTACGCCAATAATATGCCGATAGCAAGTTTTCGACAATTAATTATCCGTGGACATTTTATATACAACTCTAAGGGGTGCTTTCGATTTCACGGCAATGGGAATTGCAAAAACATTCAATTGGAAGACCCCTGTCCGCCACAGAATTACCGTAAAGGTATCTTAAGCACGCGCCTGTCGTCTCCGTAGCCATTGCATCATATAAAAACGAATTTTGGAAAATTATCCACCAAATTTAACAAAAGCACTGTTTAAATTATAATATCTTAATGTTATACATAATAACAAGGAAAAATATCAAAGTATTGTATTTAACAATGAATATACAAATTCGTTGATTGCTATTTCGACTTGGCGCCATTTTTTCGTGTAGACTGTACCTTTAAGCTGAAATGGCTATCAATTTTATCTTGATTAGTATTATATAAAACAAGCTATTGAATATACGATAAAATAAAGCAAAACCTGTTTAATTGTCTATAAAATTTATTTTAGCAGACACATTTTGATTAATTGATATAATGGAGTTAATTTCTAATGTAACCAATATTTCTTTCATAGTTTTTGGAACCGATAGTAATAATTCAACACCGATCTACTATGACGAGACAAAAATTTTAATATAGATATTTTCATAAAAAAAATAATAAAGATATCGAGATCGTAATTGCTATTACAAAATGACTACAATTAATCCGATTTGTGAATTTATTCAGGTAAAATTTAGTTTATCAAATATTTTTTAATAGACACGCCACTGTTTTCAAAGTAATCTAAAACGTCGAATAAACAATCGAATTGTTTAGAGGTATACCTTACCTGTCCTTAAATAGTTAACAAAACAAATCTATTAAAAAATAATTTATAACGAGCGCAAAAACAAAATTAACGACGATTAATCATGGGTGATTTGAACACGAATGTAATTTAATTATCGATAAGACAGAAAAAACTTAGGCACAATTTGAGAGAATTGATAAAAAAATCGCTTAAATTTATACAGGCGCCAGAATGGAAAATGAATCTGAATTCAGATTTTTTTGACTGACAATATCCACCTTCTGTAAATGACTTTCAGAATATATTAAGGTATACCAAATATTTATATTAGGAAAAAACTCATTATTTATACAAGTATTCAATTATGGCTTAGTTTGTTCATTCTATTTGTTAACATATTCGAATACAGATCGAAGATAAAAAACAATAACAATAAATTCTTTCAATATATGGATAACATAAATGTTAACGATAAGTTTTAAATAAAACAGCCTCTTATAATTTATTTTATTATAATTTATTTAATTATAATTTATTTTATTATAAATTATTTTATTTTGTCAATTTCATAAAAGAAATATCGGGACCAGTTTCGTTAATCGCGAGCATTATCAAATAAAAAAGAAGACAAATACGAATTTTAAGTTATAATTAGAAGGCATTATAAAACAAATCGTTTAAGAATAACGGAAATAATTTACACGGTGAAAAAATAGCAATGTATTTTAGTTCTACAAAATTTATAAGTTGATAGCTATTTCGGGTTATTTACATCAGAAGTTGAAATAGCTATCAACTATATATCTTATATTGTAAATTTTGTAGAACTTAAGTACATCGCTATTTTTTCACCCTATTATAATAGAGTTCTACCAAATGCCAATTCAATAAATAAAATAATTTAGACGTTATTATTAAAAATGTATATATTAAAAGCTGAATAGTGACCAAACAAAATGTTAAGTAAATTTTAAATAAAATAAAATATATAATAATCTGTAATCGAAAATTAAACTAAATTGTAAGCACATTGTGAGTTCAGAAATAATACTGAAATTCTCATTGGCAATAACAATTATAAAAATGTTGCCATCAAATACGAGCAATAAAATAATTTTGTGAACCATGATGAATTCAATAACACATATTGTTAATAGACAGTACGAATTTAAGACGTACTGGAGATGTTCCTTGACTGTAAACAGCTTGATTATTTCTCTAGTTCTTGGACCATTTATTAGTACAACTGGTAAATCTTAATCCACATAAATAGCCTTGTTTTCATATTTATTGTGTTGATTGATAATGCTCGCGATGAGGAAAACCAGTAATGATAATTATGTGTCTACGATTTTAAAAATAGTATTAGAAATTGTGTGTTAATTATTTATATTAAATGAAATACTTCACTATCAAGAAATGCCGGTAAACACATTAAATGTTTCTCTCAATTCTTTTTACAATTCAAAGCATTCAGTTGACTTTTTATTAAAATTGTACTTTACTATTAAAGTACATATAATAAGGCATAAAAAATGTTGAAACACTTCAAAATCGCTTCGTAGACCGTATTTTTCCAGTAACTACAAACAACGGTATGGATAATCCAAAAATATAACTATATTCCATTACAAATTTGTGTCATGGTAAATAAAGATCATTGAGTTCAAAAAAATATTATGTCTTTATTAATCATGACAAAACCTTCCATTTTAAAAGGTAGATCCTGCATTTTTTATATTTGTCTATCCACAAATAAAGGTGCGGTTCTACAATAATTAACATATATGTATGTATAACAAGACCCTTGGACGATACATTTGAATTTGTATCATTTTTTAGCTATAAACTGTAAATCCAATAGTATCAATTTTATATAATAGACAAGCATACAAAAATATTCTATAAATACTTGAAATGGTTTAATAGTATACGATCCAATATTTATTTCCATCGAGTGGTTAAAAAACGTTCTTTGTTAGAGCCTTGTGAAGTCTCATATATTGTAGCGACAGTCGAATTGAAAAGGAATCCGACTCAATCGTCAACCGCACCATACAAAAATCAGTCAGGCCTATTATTTATTTGCCCATATATCCAAATAATAGACATTTTTAGGAATGTAAGTAAGTTGGGCAGAGATTTTCGTATGTCACTTTATGGTATCGCATTTTACTATATATTGAAATTGATTTTCGCGGTGTGCAGAACTCAATTTGAAAGTTTTTAACGGAAAATATTTCTTAGAATCTATAACAAATAACCTTTGAAGGAAAGCTTTTGTTTATCAAACAATTTAAAACTTTCGACGAGTAAACAAATATAAAATGGAGTTTGAAGTAATTTTCTTTGATTTTTATATATAAAACAAGCATATCTTAATTTGTTCGTGGACTCTCGTCTATATATTTTATTTTTACGAAATTTATAGGGTATATAATTGATAGCTATTTCAGCGTACGCCCTCATCACAACAAGTATAGTTTTCATAGAACTAGAATAGTATTGATGACTATTTTTTTACCGTGTGGATCGTAGGTTTTTTGTTTAAGTAATTTTTCAAACTCTCTGAACTGTATGTGTATTAAAGTATGCAAATAAACATTAACGAAAAATTAAGTCAGTAAATGTAATTTCGAAAATCTGTCTATGGTCAAACACGGTTGATTCAGAAAGTATTAAAATATTTCATTATAACTGGAAGCTGTAAATTTTTTCACCTATACTTTAAATGGGTTTTAATGTTTATAACATGTGTCTAAAACGTAGTTTTGGTTGGCAGTTAATTTTGCAGGAGCTGAATTCCTGCGAAATTTAATTTCGTTGAGACAAATTTATGAAGAGCAAGCATTATTAATGTTGCCTCATTAATAATTATAATATGATAAACGCTGTTGCCATGTATTCACAGAATCAGGGACTCTAAACATTTTACAATTCTTAAACATCAATTGCAGCGTTTAAAACGTACCTTACTTGATTTGAAAGAAAAATTTGAACATATAACGTATTTAATGTGATTTCTAGTATAAAAATAGTTTTCCAAACGATTAAATTAAATGCTTAAAATACTGTACAAAAAATTTAGATTTATTAATAATCTTCACAACAATACCTCCAAAACAAAAAAAATCGTGTGAAGTCTGATATAAAAATTAGATTAAATTAACCTGTGACGATATTTTAAGTCAATAATATAACTTAATACAAATTTTCACACCTGTATTCAAACTGAGTTCTATTTGAAGACATATTAGCAACTCTATGCTATTAAATTGCAATTCACAAGAACATTTTCGTTCGGTTCATTCATAATCATTTATGTTGAAAAGAGGTATTCAAATCGTTAACCAACTCTAGTTATATACCTATAACTCAAATTATTCAGTTAACCTATGAACATTCTATCCTAGTGGTTTGAGGAATTATAATATAATTGTCTTACTGAAATAATCGACACACCCACACCCGTTTTGAATTTAGAATTGCGCCATTTTGGTGATATTTCAGTAATATTATCAGTTTCTAAAATATAACATTAAAATCAACGTCGCATTTAGGATGGTTGCAGTTATGCTAACAGATGGCGAAATATTAAGTGCATTTTGTATTTCAATGTTTTTTATTAAAATATTGAAGGAAGAATATAAAGAAATAAATGTCCGACACTTTTTTGACAAGGAAATAAAACATTCATTTCTAGAAAAATTGTGTTTCAGCGTCAAACATAAAAAAGGATGGATTTTTTTCTAATGAAATCATAATTTATATTCTTTGTGTAATCTGAATTCAGAAGTGAAACAGGTTAAGTGATTTCCACCCTGCGTTTGCAACCCATGCTTTAAAACTGCTTCGGCAAATTAACTTTCCGGATTTATGGCAAGACTTTTGAATAATAACAACACTCCGTTTGTTGAACAATTCAATCGATGAAGAAATATTGCTAAGAACGAAATAGATGGAATTTATATCTCTAGAGGATAATAACTCGTACTTTTCTTCTAACGATTTGTTATTGCTATAAGAAAAAAGCGAGGAATTAGTGATACAAATGAATAATATTTCCACTTTCACGATTATGCATTTGCAATATTTTTTAAAATCATAACGACGCTTTAAGTAAATAAAAGATGTTCATTCGCTGATTATGTGTTTCCATTTCCTTCATAATCTAATTTGATTAACATGTAAATGAAGTCTTGGATGCGCTCTAGCATAGAGCATGTAGATTGGAAAAATACATAAAATTAAATTTGTAATATTTTTAAAACAGCTATTTTTTAATCCTAAAAATTATCAAGACGCAATGTAAAAATTAATATTGTCCACCAATATATATAATCGATCAACAATATTCATGTATCTGTAAGTCTATGATCAAAGCTAAATGCAATAAAAAAATCCCAAAGCAAATATGACAGAGTGATAGGTAAAAGGTGAAATAGTTCGTCTTTGATAAAAAAGAGAACATAATTAAATTGATGCATTCATTTGTCATAGTTGACTGACAGCCCTTACCAATAAGGGTGAACGAAGTTTTGTCTTCTTTCACTGATAAAAAAGTCAAACTAAAGGCTTAAACAGAAAATCTTTGTCGTTACCTCACTATAAAGGAAAAATAAATTGATTCAATATAAAATATATTTCGAAAAGCTTTAGTCAGCAATAAAGCTCAGTTTCAGACATTGTATACTTCCGCATGTTTTATCACGGACCAGGTTTCGCCTTTCGGCATCTCCATGATTTTTATTACAAGGATGCAATAGAACTGGCGGTAGCAGGCAAGCAATTGCATTGAAAATTTAACAATGCATTCTTCAATTTATAAATGTTTTTAAAACTCATTGATTTGATTACAATGACGTTCGAATTTGGAAAAGGTTTTCTTATACATCTTATATAAAAGCAGTGTAAAATGTTTACTTACTACAAGTCACTTTTTTATAATCTATATAATATGCAATTTATAATGTCTTACAAAATAACGTGCGAGGTTGACATTTTATCAATATCGCTCTAATTTTGACATTTTAGGTCTTTATACATTTAACTTACGTATTTGTTCTATATTGAGCGATTTAATTTAATTACAGCGGCATCATAAATGCAGAATATATGCAGTAGACAAAACGTGACACAGTAAAATGTCTACCGACATTTTTACAATACTAAAAATGAATTGCAGATACAATAATAATTAAAATCACGAAATTCAATTAAGAAAACTACGATTGGGTGGTCGTATTCCTGTGTTTTGTTGGGTAATTTTAACAAACTGCTGATTAATTGATTATGTATCGAGCATTATTGGATAAATTCTATTGTCGAGGAGTCACGAGTATGTTTAATTGTTAATGATTTAAATTATCAACTATCTTCACGTACGTGTGCTTTGATTTCTTGTTTTACACATGACGATTATTTCGTGTTTTAATATGATCAAAAATATTCCGATACAGGGGTGTATGATTAAAACTAATCAAATCAATATCAAATGATATGAAGGAAACTAGATAATGGATAATATATGATAGCTTTATATGAGAAAATCGTAGTTTTTAGTAATTATAAGAATAGCACTCCAGAAAACGCGCGTTCGAATAGACCTCCCGTTGTGTGCGCAGTTTGTATGAATTCTATACAATACAAAGAACGCAGATCACTGACCGCTTTTGGTATGCGCTAAGTAAAAATAAATTTATTTATTTAATATTTTTTTTGACACACACTTAATAAGTCACACCACGTATTAAATACATCCACTTAAATTCTCAAAATTGTAAAAAAAGAATTTCGATTAGTGAGAAAATAGTTTGCCAATTCAGGAAACGAAAATATACCCAAGCTTTCAACGATAATGCTGTCTGTGGATTTAATAAAAAATTTGAAAACAAACTGATATCACTGGAACAAGGATAATGTATGAAAAAATATATATTATATGTGTCGCAGTATATATATTTCTAGTGATGTTATAAGATATGACGAGACTATATTGAGAAATGATTTCACTGAAACGCCAACAAAAAAAATGTTTACTTGAAATACACAACTGCTCTACCTTATATAGTTGTTCGTTTTAAAACTTTCTCCATTAGCGATCATAAAGTTGTATCAAATGTTTTTTTCTTGAATAGTAATTTTTGATAACGGATATCTGCTACAAATTTATCATTGAGTTGGTAAAGAACAAATTCGTCAAAAAAAAAAGCTTTCAGTTTAGAAAGAATATAGCGTACTGCATATTAAAATATTTTGACAACACGCTAATTCATCAGCATAATAAAACTTTAGTTATCAAAATTTTAAGTAAAATCCATCGCTTAAATTGCAATATTATTTACAACATTTTTATTGAAACTCGTAAAAAACAACAAACACTACATACATGAAATTACTTAACACCACACATAATTACAATACCAAAATTACCAAAACGTTGATATACTGAAAAGACACATTTCTATACATTCAAAATTATATACAACTTAATGCGGCAGAACCAAAGTTCGCGTGTGGTGATAATTGAAATAGCCGAATACCATAAATGTAGAGCTTTATAGCTTTTTCCAGTTCAACGATTTTATTATTGCGGTGGTAGGTATGTCAGTCTCGTATCATTTAACTGCCTTAAATCTTAATAGAATCGCAACAGCTTTTACAATTCATTGATTGCCGTTTCGTCAATGCTTATTTTGCTAATCAATTGTTTTTAGGTAAACTGAAAACCTTTTACTACCCACGCATTGTGCTATTGCTGATCTTAGCTATGTGTAAGTAAAAATGAACTTGATATTTGTTTTTGTAAAATATATCGTCGCTTCCACGAATAAAATTTTGAATGTCACCAAAACACTGTTGAAAATATGTTGAAATACAATCAATATTTTTATACCCGGATTACCTATTTTTTGTACTATATACATGGCAAAATTTTTGATAAGATAAAAGTTAAATTTCAAACAATGTATACAATGTATAACCATAAAAAAGTGTAGGCGAAACAAGTTATAGTTTACAAGTGGTAGCAGGAAAAACTTACGATACTCGTAAACGTTGTATGACTTGAAAAAACCAGTAAATACACATCGTTTTCTAGCTATAAATGTACGTTAATATTGCAAGTCACATAAACAATACGATACTAAGTTATTCAAAACTTAAATGACTTTCATAGAGACGGTGGCCGATATCAATCACTAATTTTTGAAGGGGCTCAACGGCAAACCAAACTTTTTTGTATATTTTTCATACACACCTTAAATGGAGGTATAAACATCACACTATATAAGGCAAAATTGATAATATCTCTACATAATAAAATGCAGTTTGAATCCTATTAGTAGAACTCACAATAAAAATTTTGATATAAAAAAATCCTGATGCGTAAAATTATATGTAAATGAAAGATATCTAATTATTCTATGAATACGTTTGTTTTATATTGGGAATAAAAGTAAAAAAAGAAAACATGTATCCAATTTCATTTGAATGAGCAAGGCATGGTTAAGTTTTATAAATGACATGCAAAGCATTTTCTGTAAAAATACTTTTGAACGGAACCCATGTTAACCTATACGTTATATAAAAATTGGTATTTTTTTTCATATATAAAATAAATTATAGATTCGAAAATTCATTGTCAAAGATTTTTTTTTTGATTAAGTATTGATTTGATTTGAATTATTACAACTATGTACGATTTCACATGTTTTGTAACTAACGACCCGGGTTTCGCCTTTCGGCATCTTCAGGCGTTCTATCACATGGATGCAACAGAACTGACATTTATGTTGCATCAATTGTTCAGTTATAACAATTCAAATTTGATATTTAAATTCCATCAAGCATCTTCAATCGAAATCATAAATTATATTAATTGATGTTAACTGTCATTTTTTTATGTAGTGCTATTTCAACTGAAAACCAGTTGATAACACTCGCAATGAGCGAAATTGGTCCTGATCATAAAATATATTGTGAAAATAGTAACGTTACACAAATAATCATCAAATATTACAAAAAATACAAAAAAATGTACTGCAAATAATTATTGTTTTATTTACTTAAAACTGTGAACATCAGAAGAAGCCCTAAATTCTTTGATTGCCTATAATCAAACTTAAAAAAGTACGTAATTCGAAAAAGTTTTCGATATCTTATACTAAGTGTATTGAAAGAAATAAATATTCATTTAAAATTTGTATTTGATTATTTTGTATTATAAGGCTTCGAAGATACGTATATATAAGCATAAAGAAGTTGGATAATATCAGTTAGTTTCGAGACATAATAATTTATTTATAAAAGAGACATAAGTAAAAGCATAGAAAGTTTTTTCATCAAATACGCAAGGAGACCAAGAAGAACTAACTATTTAACAAATGTCGTAAATCATAAACTGTATCAGCTTCTTTTGCAGGCATTTACTTCTAACTACGAGTAAAGTTTCGCAATCGATACGTTTAATGGCAGAAACTGTTTCACAAAGGAAATTAATATTACTTGCAAAGGATTTAATTTTGAAATGGTAATGTTTCGAAACAGTAATGATAAATTATTGCGCCGCTCCTTTGGTCGATTGGTTACTGCTCTTGGGCATTTGTTGTTATTTTTATTTTGCCATCTAAATGTTGAAATTGCCACAATATTTGTTGAGAAGCATATTTTTTTGTGATTTTTATGGTCTATCCGCATCCTAGAAATAGGGCTTACGACGAACGATTAGTTGCTGTAAGCTCTTTCAATGCCCTTGTGTTTTCCCTTACCGTGTCCGAAAAACGATTTAAAAAAATTAATTGCGTTTGTGATGTTCAGTCAAAGGTGTATTTGCTCAACGATTGAAAAAATAGTAAACAATTTTGGTATGCGAAGTAAAGTTGTCATATGTATATTTGTTAGAAGGCTTTTTAAATCGCCGCTTCGAATAAATATATCGTTCGATTTACGAATACTAATATATTGAACACAGCTGAGAATCTATAATATTTTTTATGGGAATGAGATATAGTATATAACGATACGCCGACTGAAGCAGGTTTTAAATCCATGGCGGGTGGTGTCGATTAAATTGTCAAATACAGTTGGTGGAAGTATTGTTCAGAATCTTATACACAGTATGTTCTGAAACTAGATGCCCCAAAAACTCAAAAACAAGAACCTATTATATATACATCAAATCAAATGTTGACAAAAGGTAATATAATACCATTTTGAAAGCTTTTACGGGCCAACAGAGCTTACTTAATAAGCATACGCGATCCCAATTGAAATTCATATTATAAAATAAACCGAGAGTCGTATTCGAAATATGCAAATCGTGAATTTAATTTGCATAAATATTAATATTATTCAAGTTGGAACTTTTGGTGGGTACGTTTACGAACATGTCGAATTCGAAGGCCTTCTGGTGTCACTGCTTTGACGCTGTCACAAGAAACCGACGACAATATGCGCAGGACCTTTTCATGGTGAATAAATTTGCTAATGTAGAATAATATAAATTATATTTCATAATCCTAAACTGAAAATCATTGATCCCAGATAAAGGTTTGAAATACTCATGGAACGGAAATCGTTTTTATGGATTAGAGTAATACAAATAATTGGAATTAATATGTTTTATTTTTTCAATGAAAGTGACTTGATGTTGTGAAAATTGTTTCTTGGTATGTATGTCAGTTTGAACTAACGTTACAGTACCTTACCCCTTTGACCAATTAGATATTCAGTAAAATCACGTTGCATAAAATCATGTTGCAAATGCACGTTCTAACATGGCAAAAAATCTCGTATTGTAGTAAGAGTATTGAACGTTTCTGACAAACGTGAGGCAAGTGAAATATTTGAAATATATGAATGAGTGGCAAATTTTAAAAAACCCGCAAACTTTCAAACAAAGCAATTAATAGTGGTTGCAAATTTCAATTTATTCGGGCCTATCATACATTTAATTCAGTCATAAGGGGAATAATGATTTTTATTTTCATTATTTCTTGATAAATAAAACAATTTTTAGGGTGTTAACTGTCACTTCTTGATGGAAAGGCATGATATTTTTAATAATAAAACTTTTAGTACTTATTTCCACAATATTGTTTTTTGGTCAGGACCGGTTTCGCTCGTAAAAATATATTGTGGAAATAAGTACTAAAAAAATGTATTTTATTATTGAAAATAAAACAATTGAAATAATTTTGTTTCAACGATATTATGTAATGATCAGAACTTGTTTCGCTCATTAAAAGAATATTTCTATAGCTGAAACAGTACTAAAGCGTTGTTTTTTTTATTTATTTTAACGCTGTCTTCCTCGTGGCATTTAAAAACTACAGCGAGAAAAATATTTTTGCATCATTTACAATATCGAGTTGATTAAGTTAAAAATAAATTGAATCATATTTAATAGAAATTTGAAAATAGTTTAACTATATGAAATTGACAAACTGTCAAAAAAATGATTTGATTCATTAAAAACCAAAAAGGTTCAAAATAATATTTTTTAAATTTTGTCTATTAAAAGTTTAGCGCCATTTCCGGGACCAGAAAACAGGCGGAATTCCTGTCTCTCGGCATGGGAGAGAGCATAGCTCTGGGAGATCATAGCTATTCTAACGTTTAGTGTCAATGACTGGCGGCACAAAGCGCATTAGAATGATGACGGGGCAGATTTTGTCGTGTTAATTCCGAAAACATTCAAGGTATCCATTACTCGTTAAGGCCTCCATACAATATGTCAGCAACAAAAAATACACAAAATCAATTGAGTTTTCTCAGTAATATTACGTGATCAAAACAATACGAGTAGAATGAGAAGACCAAGGTTAGTAACATTGGGCAGGCGATTATTTTGATATTGTGAGTCGGGCGGCAAGTTATGTGCAGATTCATTCGCCTTGAACATTTTTTACCATAATTTATTTGTGTTTAAATTAGACACATGCGTGGGTTCGTAATGACTGCTGTTACGATGATGATGATGACGGAAAGCAACAGAAATGCCAAAAGTATAACAGATTCGCACCCAAGATGCTGTTTTGATACTTATTTGACTAGTGTTAACTTTCAATTCTCGGTGGACCGACAGCTGTTATCTTCAAAAATTCCATATACCTTGACGACCTTTTCACTATTTTGTTATTAAACTATCCTTTGCAATATTTTTGAAACCACGATAATAAATTCAAAGAAACAAAAAATCTTAATTTATTATTGAGTAATTTATGATATCGACTGAAGGTGCTTGATGGAATTTCAATATCAAATTTGAATTGTTAGAACTGACTGTCAGTTCTGTTGCATCCGTGTGATAGAATGCCTGAAGATGCCGAAAGACGAAACCCGGGTCGTTAGTGACAAAACATCTCGAATCGTACAAAGTTTAAGTTTATTATTGAATAATATATTTAACCACTTTTAAGGTGTTAATTATCCCTTCTTTGTGAAAAGGTATTATATTTGAACGATAAAAACATCATGTTTAGTACTATTTCCACGATTTTATACTATGATGATCGGGACTGGTTTCGTTCATCGCGAGCATTCATTGATTATTGATAATGCTCGTAATGAGTGAAACCAGTCCTGATTTTCAAAATACTTTTTTTTGTAAATCGTTAAAATATAGTGTCATTTTAAAGAAAAATTACAAATAACGAAACGCAATGTTTACCTCCATCTCCATAATGTTACATTTGTTAAGATTATGACGGGTTCAACTCTTAGCAAGCAGTTGATCATGTCGTTAAGAAATTAAAATTGTGTTTTATTATCTAAGCATATTCTCTTTCCAACGAGAAGTGACAGATAACACAATTAAAAATAATTATATGAATATTACTCACTTAGTTTATTTTAATTGTATTTATTCTATGCTTATACCACGTTTAAATAGATGTTATTTGTGACCTTTCCATTCGCAATCGGCTATACAAAATTTTACTGAGAAAAATTTGGAATAAAAAATTGACAGTAACACGCTTGTTGAAATTTTCTAGACAAAACAATGTTGACGTTGTAGCAGATGGTGCCAGTTTTATTAAAGCTAATATACGTTTTATGAGAACTGTAATGTGGAAACGTGCAATATTTTTGCTAATTTAAGTAAAATTATCGTTCCTTACTCATATATAATATATAAATGTATGTAAAACCAATTTCTTTGTGCATATATAGTCAAGACAGTTGAATCATATATTGACTTTTTACATTTATTGTAAGAGAATATCATTTACGATTCTACTGGAACGAAGTGTCTCTTTTATTTATAGTAAAATTTTATACAAGCGTTATGTCAATAATACGAACAGTTCCTGTTAAATGATTTAATAACAAAAACTTGAATACACTACGGCATCTGGCAATGAATTAATAAACAAAGGTCGGTCATACAGTCTACAGATACGCTATTTTATTTTTATGTTATTTGCTAAACATATTATATAATTTCAAAACAAGAAAACATTTTTAAAAATACTGCCATAATTATTATTGAAAATTTCTAGTCTAACAATAAAAAACTGACAATAAAACAGATAAAAAAACCTTTTGTGTAAACAAATTTTATGTCATGGTTCTTGGCTATGTGAAAAATATTAAATTTGAATATCTTACGGAATCGTATCTCTGTTCCAGACGACGGAGTATTCAGCCAGG
The DNA here is from genome assembly GCA_028555115.1 of Himalopsyche japonica. Lineage (NCBI taxonomy): Eukaryota > Metazoa > Arthropoda > Insecta > Trichoptera > Rhyacophilidae > Himalopsyche > Himalopsyche japonica. The sequence goes on along the minus strand of JAHFWJ010000657.1, from coordinate 1,906,553 downwards.
TGTAAAACTAGAAAAACTATTGAGATGACTTTGCTCTACGAGACTTGAAAGTGAAACTTTCCCGTTATGATAAACTAAAATAATAATATATGTAGATATTATCTGCAAATAAAATTTTGTGGCACTCCTGGGAAGTATTTGAGCAGAGATAATACGTTATGAATAAAAGGACACACGTATCTAATGATTTAAAATTTTCAAATATTATTTTGATAGCATTATTACAAAAGTGTATACACAACTCACACCGCCGCTAATATTCTATAAAGTCGTAAATTTTCTTCAGCGTAAAATCCGCAATTGAAAAATGTCACTAGTGCTTCTGACACCTTTAATTTTTTAAACAAAATTGCAAATTCTATCAAATTTTCAGTAAACTCTACGGTCCCTCTAAAACGATTATATTTTTTTGTTCAATTCTACATATTTGCACCCGGCCGACAGGTTGCCTACCACTACGATAAAATTATTAAATTTGAAATTGTTTTTCTTTGAAATAGATTATGGCTTTGATTTTAAATATCTCTAGAATATTTTTTGTTTGGAATGAATAAAATAGAGCGTTTATAAAGATGTTTATTTAATCAAAAAAAGCTCCAAATAAATGAAACGATATAACTTGAAATTAATGTTTATATATGTAGCTGTGCCTATAATTAAATGGGCACATTTGCAATAGCTACTGGTTCGAATCTTCAAAACAAAATTTTTATAAAATGATGAATGAATCGGTTTTTATATGCATGCGATTAGGTGATTTCATCACAACCTCCCACCTGTATGAAACCTGAAACCGTTACGACAGCAATTATATGACAACTCTTCATTTATCCTTGATCTCTCTTAAGGGGTTAAGCTACTAAAAAAACCGACAGTTCACGTCAAATTCTTCTTTTAATATATTTTGTTGGGAGAAAATATTCAAAGATTTTTTTAAATTTGTATTATTTTATTCTAGTAGCCATTAATTATCTAATCAAAGTGAAATTTCCTGTTCAACTCTACGGTTATTATAAAAACCCAAAAAACTCAGAATGATTATTATTACTGAAAATAAAATGAAAAAAAATCATTACGCGATTGATATAATAATGAACGCTCGTAAAAAAGTAATTATAAAACCGAGCCCAAATGGTTTTCGTCACTAATGATCGCCATTTTGAGTTCTGGTGGAAAGAAATGAAAATGTTCACAATAATAATTACGTGACCAGGTGATCTAAATTTGACTTTTATCATTATGTTCTCCAACAAACTCAAACAAAAGTGAGATAACTGAATAGTGGAATTGACCACGATAGCATCATGCACACTGTCACACAATGTATAATCTTGAGAAATTCCTGAATCGATTTTAATGTTTTTTTTTTTTAATATTAATTACCCCTATATTTCTTTTCATCACGAGCTTGCTGTCGAGTGGTCAACGTCATCAGTTTTGGCTACGGTGTTCACGTGTTCGAATGTGAACACTGTGAAAAATGAAATTTCACTGTGGCCGCATTATAAATATCAGCTGTCCTATGGAAATGTCTCGCGTCCGCATCAAATGTGATAAAAATAGTTTCGATATTTATTTTTATACATTACACTACACTGAATGATTTTTATAAAAACACATGTTTTTTAATATCAATATGTACTATAAAGCTGTAGGTAGCCGCAGCACATGAGAACCACTGATATAGAATAACCGCTTGTCCTAAAGCTTGGTTGCTTTGCATGCTGTGTAATCCGTGCTTCTTGGCCGGTTAAAATTATTTATGATGTATCAATCGGTCTTCAAAATTATGCATAGTACTTTTACTATTTGGAAATATTATAAGTTGGTGAACGCAAGCAATATTCAACACAATTTAATTAAATTAGAATAAAACATTTTTCCCGAATAAATCAATCGTGATAAAAGCCCATCAGTTTTGGACAAATCTAAAAACAACTGCGCGCAGCATTCGTTATTTAGTTTTTATACAAACACGCTAAATTAATTTCCCATTTTGTGGCCGTAATAGGAAAGTAAATTTTTGTACGAAGAAAGTCGGAAACGTTTGTATTATTTATATTTCTTATTATATTGACCTGACTATTGAATGCAAATTATCGCTATCTGAGAATGAAATGTGGTAATCAAAAAAAGTGACGATGAATTATTCCAAATCCATTAGTTTAACGATGTAATTGAATGGTCTGATTGAATGACTTCACTTTTTTAGAATATCTGCTTACCAACATGCTACTCTTTTTCTGTCCGACAAATTAATAATTGGTTTTGAAAACAATCCAATTATGCATAAAAAATCAATTGTGATAATAAATACGAAATTATATAACCGAATTTCCGAAGCAAATAATCAGGGGTATCTTTGTAGTATCAACATATAAAAGTATTAGAAAGATTGTTTTTAGATATTCTGTAATTACCAATTAAAGAAGGTGTTTCGTTTTAGAAGCGGGCGTATATTCCAAGAAAATTTAGAACTAACTTTAATAAATGTGTGTATACCTATTCATATGACGTAAAAATACATGTATTATAAAACAATATTAACTGTGAAACTTGAATACACTTGACTTGAAAGTCATAACTGACTTTAAAATCAGTGAGTAATCTGATCTTTTATTTGTATGTTAAGTAGAACATACAAGCGATAAAGTAAATGCAACACGCCCTAAGAAAGAGGTACGTAATGAATTTCTTCCGTATTTTGTTAAAAAAAACTTTAAGCTGTCTGCAGAGCATGGAAACGAGGGTGTCTGAAAAGCTTATACGCCTAAACAATTCTTGTTGAAATGAATGATTGAGTAGAGACGCACAGGTAGTTTGTTGAAGGCAGCTGTAGAAAACTTTATCAATACAGTTTACTCTAATAAACAATAGAGTTCTTTTTTACCACGAAAATTCTAGCATATAAAAAAAATCCGGAATGACGATCATTAGAAATGTAATAATTGTTATGTAACTAAAGACATGACTTATAAACGGATATTTCCGTTAGACTATACATAAATTTACTATAATAAAGTGATTTTCTTACATGCTTTTATATTTACTTGTTAGCCTTTTAAATAGTATACATGTTTTGTTTCCGTTTTATCACCAGATTGAATATTATAAAATACTGAAGAGATGATGAAAAATACTACCAATATGACGTTAAATCTGTTAAAGGATACGTTAATTTTACTTGATATTTAAAAGTTCAGTTGAATAAAGTGTGAATAGAGCGAAGTCAAAATTATGCTTGCGGCTTATCGGACGTCACAAATTCGTAAAGGTAATCCAGCGACGTGATATTCCATAAAATATTAAACATATTTGATATTAATTTCGAAATCATATCGTCTATAACAGATTATTACAATTTAATTATCAATAAAAGAATTCCAATAACTGCCAGATCATATTATTTCCATACAATTCCAAAAAGGATATAATTTCGTTGTTTATATTTATCTAATAATGAAATTTTATACATTATGTTTTATTATTAACTATATTCAATTTTAAGTAGTTAAGCCATTAAGGTAAGACGGAAAAAGATGCTGGCTTAAATAAATCGTTTTAAAATGTAAATAAAAGTAAAAATTTAAAAAAAATCAAATATTTAAAGCTATTTAGCTAATAATGATATTCGTTGTTATATTTGATCGGAGACAAAACACTTATTAAAATTATACAAAGATTAAGCAATTCAATTTTTACTAAATTATTGATTATTAGTCGTCACCCGTTATTACTATCGACATGATAACGGAGCAATACGTTATAAATTATTGCTTATCATTGTCAAACATTGTCAAAGCTTGGAGTTCACTGTCAAATAACTGAATTATTACAATTATAAAATAAAACAACAACAATCATAGCTTCAAATAAATAATACAAAAAACGTGCGTGAGGGCTATAAAAAGGCATATACTACAAAACACTTCATAAGATGTTGATAATATGAAAACATAACACCGTTGCTCGGGAGAATAAAGACAATCTAAATAGTTAAATTCTGATAAATTTCTACAGGAAGTTAAATATTTTACTACTCTTATCAGCAGTTAAATCAAATAAATAAATAAATTAAAGCAAATAAATAATGGCACTCATAGTGCACTTATGCTCACGTAAGAATCACCTTTATTTCGGTTATACGTCCGTCTAATAGACGCATAAATTTGTTATAATTTTAAGAGCATCTGCGACGAATACTGTTCTTTTTTTTAGTTTTTATATTCTATTTTTTTCAAACGGAACGTAAAATAACTCAAGATATTTTCATAAATTTGTCCATTATAGTAATTATTTTTGATACACAGTGTACTCTCGATTGTCCGGTTTGCGGATTATTCGTGCCTGAAAAAATATATTTTTTAATTCAAATATAATTTGATTGTTTTTTTTCATACTGATTATGAGACGCATTAATGAATCGCGATCTTGAATATGCGGGTTGTTTGAAAAAAAGGATGAATTTAGCGATGTGTTTGTGTTTACGTAACTAATCGGTGAATTTGTTTTAACCACTTGTGTGTTTTGAATGTATGAATGTTCGCATATACCGCAATAAACATCACAATTTATGGGACTAGAATGAGTCAAGAATTGAAATCCTTTGTACTCCACATGCGTTTCTATTTACATTTCCAGTGAAGTGCATAAACCGGCGCGAGTGCCCGCAGTAAATTTGTTAATTTCGATATTTATTGCCTGTATTTGTCAGCTCTTGGGTCTACGTTTGTTATTATGATAAAATATTATATTTTCACGTATTTTTTGTGTTTTCTTGATAAATAATGTGTTAAAATTTTTTATTGTGTATATGATATTACATTCGAAAATATAATTAAAAAATGATGATGCGGATTATCCGTGTTTTTCAATTATCCGTGACCATCCTCCCTAGCATGAGCCCGGATAATCGAGAGTGCACTGTATATGTACAATATGTAGCTACATCAAAACAGTTACGAAATAAAATGAAAAGGTCATGTCGTATTTTGGTTAATATTGTTCGGAATTAGATATACACCTGAAGAAGTTATACACTCCTGACTTAGAATCTTAGATGATTAGGCCACGTATGGGAAGAATAAGTGACGGGGCTCGAGGGAGCGGCGAAGGGGTAAAGGGTGAAGGCGAGGGTGCACGTGTACGAAGTAAAAAGACAACAAGGGATGGGGTGTCAGAAGAAGTTTTCAACAGATTATATACTTATGGAAGACAGAATGTGTGTACGCAACTAGGAAGCAAGGAGGCCCGCTATGAATAAAACATGACTGCGGAGAACTCTTAGAATATGCGAGGAATTGCGAGGCCCGCTCTCTCTTCCCATCGGTGAGGCGGTAATCATCAGGTTTCGATAATAGCGCCGATATAGTTTTTTTTGCGAGTAACGTGTAAGGATTAAGTTAGGTGATATTCAGAATTAAACCTGTTATATAAAATAACTGTTTATTTCTCTATTTGAATAAAGAATTTGTAATTGTGTAATTTACGATGTCGACTGTATTTGTTGAAACTTTATTGATTTTCACATTTTTACGTCACTCACGACACGGATAATTTGTGCAGGTTCAGACATTCTATCAAATGGATGCAATAAAACTGACACACAGCAAATAGTATAGTAATACAAGAATAAAAACACAAATAAAATATAGACCCTGTTCTGCTATAGCTTTTCGATATCTTCATGCATTCTATCATATGAGTGTAGTAGAGTATTGTATTTTTTTAAGAGACTATCAAAAAAATAATTGAATGTCCCCTCAAAAACATTTGAATATCAAAAATTGTTACAACTTTGTACGATTCCACATGTTTTGTCACTAACGACCCGGGAACTGACTGTCATTTTTTACTATTATTTTAACAATATATTTGTGATCAGAACCGGTGGCGCTTATCGTGAATGTCATCGATATCAGCTGACTATATCAGTGAAGCTAGTCTTGATTACACAAATATTGTGGAAATAGTACTAAAAATGTGTTTTCAAGTAATGCAATCGTGTGATATGTCATTTAAAGTAACTCCGAGCTACCTAAATGTATATGCCTAATTTTCCTTAGTAGTTAGTTTTCAAAACACTTAATTTTCATGATTCAATCAGAATTTTTATAAATATATAGAAACATATTTGTGACAAGAGAATTGCAAAAAAAATCTTTTCACTCAACTATCCGCATTCAAGATTAAGATCAAATGCAAGGTTATTACGTATATACAATTTGGGTAAATATTGAATTTTTTGATTTCAGACAATACACAAAATTAATTGAAAAACATAATTACAAATTTTATATACCATGTCCCTTAGTCCTCCTGTGTATCCTCATATCGATGTCTTAATAAATACGGTAATGTCTTAATAATTAGGCAGACATCTTAAAAATAGTAAAGTTAAATCAATAAACTGGACAGAAGCGGTATTTATAAAATGTCATGTGGCTCATGTTTATCCGTTTATATCGGACAGACAGGTAGAAGTATATCTACTCGAGCTAAGGAACATGTAAGATCATTCAACAATAAAAAAACAGATTCACAATTCGCTAATCACGTTATTAATGAATCACATAATATAAATTCAAACTCAGCCCCTAAATGTTTGCATCTTTGTAGTAAGGGTCGGAGAATGACGGCTTTAGAACAGCTAGAAATCAATAGACACCAATTATCACAAAGGATTCTTAACGACCAAACTAACATAATAGTATCGCCACTTGTCCAGCCGTTGCACAAAGGGGTGGTCTGATTTACTTCCAGAAGGATCACTTCCGTCCCACATATAATCTTATTGTCATAGACACCTATTGTTTCATTTAGAATTTTGAAAATTTAGTGTCATTGTGTTAAAGTAACAAGCTAGGCCGTTGGAACAGAAGAGAGGATGTGTTGTGTGCCTTTTCTGCACAGCTATATATAGATAAGCAAATGTTAGTTTAAGCATAGTTCTGACGATGGCGTGAGCCGAAATAGCTATCAACTATATTTGTTAAAAATAATTTTGTAGAACTAAAATACATTGCTATTTTTTCACCGTGTTAATAAATACGCTCTAGGAGGATCGACTGTATTCAAGTACATAGACAGTTAAAAAAATATGAACACTTACCGATACGATGAAGAAGTCCCCATGGAGCACGCTGACTATGCCGAAGTTGGTGTATCTGAAGAGACGGTCCATGATCCACATGAGCCTTGGCAGGACACCGGTTCGGACGTTGAAGGCGGCCATCAGAAGCGGGACGTCTGCTGTACTCTGATGATTTGCCAAGACTAGAGTGCGGGATCCACAGCATTCTGATATGTCATCGCCTACTTCTGCAACTGTTTATCAGAAAAGGACAATGGATCAGTACAATATTCACTGAAAAGAGATACGTGGTCATAAAAAAACATTTAACCCTTTCTATGCCTGAAGTTTTATTATGGCTAGATACGGAGGGCCGCGATTTTTTTTTAAATAATAAAAACTAATGAATATATATTTTTTGGAAATATATTACATATAAATATGTCAACTGTTAGTACACACTATGATTCTAAGAGATGTCGCTGTGTGGTTGAAATATTCAAATTATTAAAATTGTCGACCTTGCTTTTGCTGACATTTTTTTTATATCTACATATGTAAAACTGAAAGTCCTTTGCATCCGTGTAATACATAGGCTCCCAACATTATTCGGGTAACCCCTTTTCATAAAATCCATGTGACCCGCAGCCCCCCATACAATCCAAAAGCCAAGCAAAAGTGAATATTTTTCGATTTATGATATCGACTGAAGGTGCTTGGTGGAATTTCAGTATCAAATTTGAATTATTACAACTTTGTACGTTTCCACATGTTTTTTCACTAGCTCAGTTCTGTTGCATCCGTGTGATAGAATGCCTGAAGAAGCCGAAAGGCGAAACCCGGGTCGTTAGTGACAAAACATGTGGAATCGTACAAAGTTGTAACAATTCAAATTCGAATATTTTTTAGTTGACCGTATAAATTGGCGACCCGCAGGTAGGGAGCCTATGGTGTAATATAATGCTTGAAGTTGCCGAAAGGTGAAACCAAGCTCGCGAGTGACAAAACATGTGGAAATTTACAAAGTTTCGACAATTCAAGTTCGAAATTGAAATTCCATTGAACACTCTCAGTCGACTCATAATTTAAATAAACGATTTTTTTAAATTGTATCATATTCTAGGCTGTTTTTAGTGGATTAACTAGAACATTTTTTATACCGTAAACATATTTAAGGATTCTTAAAATATCATTGGCCATACCAGAAGAATGAGTTGACATCTGCGTAAATAACTTTGCGATGTACTTAACCAAATAGATTTGTGTTAACGAATTCCACGACAGTTCGTCCCTCGCCATGGTGCACACATCCTTCATGTTTATTACCCTCATTTTGCATTCTCCGTCAAATCGTGCATTTAGAGATTTCACGCCCACACAGAATTCACTCGATTTGTAAGTGGCTTGAGAGCGTAGGTTAATTTAAGAAAGCAACTAGATTGTTTTATTGGTTCATTTATCTTCCACCGATATCAAATGGCGATGAAAACATTCATAATCAAACACTAGTCATTACAGTTTTATCGATTCAAAGTTTGATCTATCGTTTCTTTACGTATTATTCATTTTTTACGGGTTAAGAGAAATATCTAAAAAAAATAATGTAAGGAGCTTTGCATTTGTCATTTTCGAATCTATTGTTTTTCTCGATATCCTGATTGAATATCGTGGTCCCGTCTTACATATTACCCTGACTGTATGCACTTTTCCATTAAGCTTCTTTTGCTTTATCATTACAAGCTGTAATCTTGATCTATTGTTTTGGTCAGACACAAGTTGGTTGTACTGCCTCTACCCGTTATGTGTATGCAATCACTGTAACACGGCCGCCTTCCATAACGCAATTCTGTTAAAAAGAATCGATTCCACTTCTCATTTTCTTGGTTCGATACATAGCTGCACGGATCAATCCTTAAATGATGCACTATCGTGCTAAAACGAGAATAAAAAATAACGTGTGACTTGCTAAGCCACTTGGCTAATGTGATTTACGTATCCTGTGCGCCTGTGTACTGAAAATCTGTCGTGGCGGAAGATTTTAATCTGCTCCACGTTGAATCTCAAGACGAATCGAGAATTAAATCAAAATTATCGAATTCATCAAAGTTGGCCTTGGTTGATACTAAATCAGCGTGGCCTATTGGGCCCGTATGAGGACGGATCACAGCAAACAGCTCTGTTAATTCGGCATTTATCTTGTGTCCACAAGTGTAATCCGGCGTTTCAACCAGTTATCCGTTGAACTTGTCATGGTCGGTTATAAATTTGCAAGCCCAGTTTCCAGATGACAGACTTTTTAGTTTGGGCCTTCAAAATATTTGTCATCCCTCTCATATACGTGTGTGAACCGACTTAACCGCAAACTTTGTTATTCTGATACCAGATTATAATATTTCCGCTGATGACTCACCTACAAAGCACCAATATACTTGCGCAGTCATTTTTCATTTTTACGTTGCATTTCTCATTGCGATAATTACCTCCCCTATGAAGAGATGCTAGATAGCAAGTTTATTATTTCATTCGTTCATTTATGTCAAAATGTAGCTAAGTCACGATAAACGCATCATTTAACTCTTATTTTTCATTATACCTCAGTTCTCTTTCTCTCTGGAACTTATTCTTAAAAGTGTTTCGTTTTGTATGGTTTCATGAAATCATAACTTAAAAAACTATATAGAAAATATCAAACAAGTAACTTGCAAGAACAAGTGAGTAACTTGGTAAATTCATAAAAAAATCAAACCAAGGATGAATAAAAAGTCAAAAGAAGCCATCGTCGCCTCATACAACCAGCGTCCAAGAGTTTCTTACCACTCGTCTTCAAGTGTAATATATTTTTGGATTCAAAAAACGTACTTTATAACAGGTATTTCAAATGACTCAAAAGACAGCGTAGTTATTTTTATGCAAACTTACAACTGTGAGTCTATAAATATTTTTGTAAGCGAGTTTTGACGTTATATTGAAGGACGAATTTATTTATTATGATATAGACTAATAATGACTCAACTGCTAAGATTATTCGACATCTAATGAATAATAAAAACGATTGTAATGCAAAATAAACTAGTTTGAAAACCACCCGATGAATGAATTATTGATTACTTGTTTAAATGAATTCTAATTTATTTACACCTGGAGAATTAATTACACGTTCTGTAGTTACAATAATGAATAACGGGTCAAAAGGTATCCGAAAGTTGTCAAATTTTAGTTAATTACAAAATAGCAAGGTCACGGTAACACAACATCCGGCGCTGCGAGAACTCAACCGGATACACCTGATTGGCGCTTTCAGCCAGTGGCATGGAGAAATATATAATATACTACCATGTTTAGGTTTTTTTTTTATTGGAAAATTTTATTTGTCCCAAAAATATTACATTTTTATAAATTAAAACACGGCGTACTATTTTCTTTTATTTAAATGCTAATATAAAAACCCTTCAGAATTCGGATACACCAGTTAAACTTCATATACTAAATCTGTCTAAAGATGCCTATCAGAAAGCCATAACACTTTTTATAATAAGTTTTGCAATAAGTAGAATTAATTAATTTAAATTTTATAAAAAAATATGTAAAAAATATTTGCTTAAAACATGAGATATAAAAAACTTATATTTATGTAGATTGTGATATCGACTGAAGTTGCTTGATGGAATTTCAATATCAAATTTGAACTGGTACAACTTTGAACGATTCCACATGTTTTATCATTAACGACCCAGGTTTCACCTTTCGGCATTTCCAGGCATTCTATCACACGGATGCAACAGAACTGACGTAAAATAAACAGGTAGCATCGTCTATATACGAAAGTTATTGATTACAGGAAAACACTTACCCCAAGGCAAGCAGTAAATTGCAGCTAAAACAAATTTAACAATAGTAATCTAATAAAATTAACACAATTGCCTGTAATAATTTTCAGTAACGATCATGAGTCATTCTTGAAAGGGTTTTTCAATTAATCAACTAACGTTAAATTTAATGTTTTTTTTTTGTTTTAGTTGCAATTTGACAAAACTGTTGAGTCGTATAAAGTTATAACAAATCAAATTTATAATTATGTCTTCTAATCAAGAAAGTTTATTTTTTTGTAAAAATAGAAAAAAAAACTTCTAAAAACTAATCATCGAAATACCTTTGCCACGTCCCATAGCCCTAAATTCTATTCAAAACTGTAACTTGACCTTCCCACTAAAGCACGCCACTCGTCTTAGGTGACGTCATTCGGAAACATAACAATTTGACGGCGCTAGATGGAGTCTAGATCGATTAGATATTAAATTATATTTGTGTAAAAGATACCTGGTAGTCTATCGAAGGGTGAATATTTATATAACGGTTTGTTACAATCGCTAACCACTCCAGTAACCCAATATTGACAGTTTAAAATAACTGGTATATGTTACTCAGAAACAAGAAGGGTCTTCGGATTTTATTACATGAAATTACTTTGATGTATTTAGTGGTAAGGTAGATACTGACACGTGAAGTTTATCAAGTTTAATCAGTGTTAACGTAAGTATCATCATGGTTGTAATAAAGGTTGCAAGATGACGGCTTTGGAACAGTTGGAAATCAATAGATATCAATCGACACACGAAATTTCTAATGAACATCGAATATAAGTCGGTCGCCGCTCCTCAGACCATTGCTAGGGGCTTATTTCTTCCCGTAACAAACCATCTCCATCCAATATTTAAGCCTATTGATATAGCCGCCTGTTTAGTTTCATTTACAATTTAAAAAATTTGTAGTTTTATTGCTAGCAGGAAATAAGCCAAGTCGTTAAAACAGGAGAGAAGATGCATTGTGCACCTTTTCTACACAGCTATATATAGATAAGAAAATGTTCGTTTCAGCATAGTTCTGACGATGGCGTGAGCCGAAATAGCTATCAACTATATCTTGTAAAAAAAATTGTAGAACTATACTAAATTGATTTTTTTTTCACCGTGTTATAATGTAGTTCTACCAAGTAAATGCCAATTCAATCAATATAAATTGATAGCTCACATAATATTATTTATAACAGTTTCAAGAATGGGGACTAGTTGAAAACCGTTCTTATGCAAGTAAATACATCCACAAGAATAATTTTGTGGTTGTGACGATGACGTGGCACCAATATTGTTTGCCATTTTTTTTTGTGTATGGAATTAGATGCATTGTTTATTTATAGGCGTATAGCACAAATGGCGAGTGCAAAACGCATTCATGTCTTTACCGTTAGTTACGTTATAACAAACTATACAAATATTGTTTTAGATTTCGGTGTTTCAGATTATAAAATAAACACGGTGAAAAAATAGCAATGTATATTAGTTCCACAAAATTTTAAAGATATAGTTGATAGCTATTTCGGCTCACGCTATCGTCAGAACTATGTTTAAACGTACATTTGCTTTCTATATATAACTCTGTAAAAAAGGTACGCTATACAAATTCCCTTCTATTTTAACAAGCTAGCTTATATCATGCTAGCAAAAAAAAAACTAAATTGAAATTTAAAATAGACAAACAGGCGGCACTTACAATAAGCTTAAATACTGACCGGAGATGTTTTATTACAGAAAAAATACATCTTAAAATTTTTGTAGAAATAAATTATATAATGTGTTTTTTTCACTGTGTTATAATGTAGTTCTACCAAGTAAATTCCAATTCAATCAATAAAATAATCAGATTGTTTTGAATAAAAATGGTCTTAATTATGAACACACTCGTTTTAACGTAGATTTTAAAGTTTAAAGTGACGACAGATTCTAAAATATGGTGTTTGTATGATAAATATCATTTATTGACTCGTGTATATGCGCGTTGTCGTTTTATTTGATAATCCAGGTACAGGTAGTAAATTGTATGAAATTTATCAGCTTGTGCGCAAACAGCAACTTTAAATGCACGACGATTACCTACTACTAATTGGTCGGAATTTTGTTTGACAAGAAGAAGAAAAAGTAAGCAGTGTTGTCAAATGTTTATTATAAGATAAATAATGTACATCATTTCACTTAACGCAGTTATGTAAACGGGCGATCCATATTTCTCGATAGTGGAGATATGCGCTGTGTATTAATATAAACAGCAGCAGCATGGTTGCACCACGGCGAGCCTGTCGATGGATTCGTTCGAAAGTCAACCAATATTGACTCACCTCTCGATGATAGCGTCCGTGGGAAGAGGCCGGCCATGCCTGTTCAAGACGTTGCCTCTAGACTCCGGCTAGAGTTCTCAATCGGTGTAGACGAAAATTATTTGAAAAATTAAAAAAAAAAAAAAAATCGTACACTGCTATGATTAGATCGGAAAGATGTTATTTTTGAATATCTATAGACATATGGTAGATGTTTTACACCGTTAATATATAATATAATATTTTTAAGTCAGTATTTTTTTTTCAAACCAAATTCAAATAATCAGATTGACTTTATTTTATTGAAAACTTTTAACTTAGAAAGTCGACTAAAATTTTTGTGAAAGACCCTTATAATGTCGTAAATTGATTGAATTGGCAAAAACTTTGTAGAACTCCATTATGACACGGTGAAAAATAGTAATGTATGTTAGCTCTAGAGCCTGATTAACCTGAATCAGAAGGCGTAAACCGAAATAATTATCAACAATATATCGTACAAATTTTGTACAACTAACATACATTACTATTTTTCCATCGTACTCTTATATTGTCAATTAAAAATTGTTCTTATTAAACAACTATTTTTTTGAAATGATAAGGCCGGGTATCGCTCGAAGTGAGCATACAATAATATTAAATCATTGATAAAAAACTGGTTTAGCACATGTGATGAAAGTTTCTATCTATGTTCACTTAATGGATGATTACCCATTAACTTATTATATAACTGTAGCGATAGACGTTATATTTCATGATTTATATTAGAAATTCCTAAAACAGCAAGACAATCTTATTGCACTTAAACTAAAAGCAGGGTTTTTTGATTGAATTGGCATTCACTTGGTAGAACTCCATTATAACATGGTGAAAAAGATAGCAATGTATTTTAGTTCTACAAAATTGTTTAAAAAAAAATATAGTTGATAGCTATTTCGGCTCACGCTATCGTCAGAACTATGCTTAAACTAACATTTGCTTATCTATATATAGCTAAAGCTGTGTATAAAAGGTACACAATACATATTTTCTCCTGTTTTAACAGCCTAGCTTGTTACTTTCTCAAAATAAAACAAACTAATTTTAAACAAATAAATTTTAAAAATCTGGGTTCTCTAACAATTGGAAGCCAAGTTTGAGAACCGCATTCTGTAGGTTGTAGGTATCTAGCAAGTTATAGTTGAGAGTAAACCGCGAGCATGGATGGATAGACAGAGAAGCGAGAAACGACCAAATAACGAACGAAGCAAAGTAACGTAGGTCGCTCGGTTCATAGCCACGGCACGACATTCGGTGCATTCCTCTAATAACGCCTTCACCGACTACTTTTGTATACAATGCATTCTTTTTTTTCCTTGTTTATGCAAACCTAATTAGTCAGTAAATGATTAAATAATGTGCAATAATATATGCAATCTTATCACTAAAATTAGGCTTAAACAACAGTTTCAAGCTAATGTGTTATTATTTTTAATGTTTTATTGAAACCGAAAAACCGCAAATATGTTGCGATTATGTCCTTACAGTCGAGTATTTAAAATAACAATTTCCAACTAATGGTCACATTAATTTAATCTTAATTCAAAACCGAGTATCATAAGTTATTATCTGTTTACACACTACTCTATACTGACCAAATGAATAGATAAATAAATAAAAAAAACTTTAAAATATTGTTCATGTGAAATTTTATGATAGTACTGACATCTTTCAATCTGTGAAAAATGTAACCGTTGTAGAAAAAAAAACTTATTTGATTTAGGTCTTACTCATAATAATAATACATAATTTTTTTCTTCCTAAAGTAAATACTTTCAAATAAAATGCTTTATCATTTTTAATACTACTTCAAAAAGAGTCAAACTCTCGTCCCTTTGTTTAATTCTATTGTACTTTCAGAAAACATTTTTAACTTGAGAATTTTTGAAAGAGCTAGTATTAATTCTATATATAATATATTTATATCAAATACTTTAATTTAAAGTTTATTCTAAGCGGATATCCCGTATTTTTTAAATGTATTTGATATGAAATATTGTATATACTCTAAGAGAAAAGGTGATTTTTTGGTTGCTCTTTATTTAAATATTGCAACATGCATTATCACCTTGACAGTTGCTAATTATACTGACCTCTAAATGATCTCGGATGAATTATTGTATAACAATTTCCGTAAGGCTAAATATACAGCGGTTTCCTTAGCGAAATGGTTGTTACGGACAATGCACAGCACAATGGAGTGTAAATTAAATAAACCCGTGTTTAAGTTGCACACAGAACTCGCGTTCTTTGTTGGAGAATTACGATATTTAATAAAAACGATTGAGAAATACCATTATTCTTGAGCCTTTATTGAATCGTAAAAATAATTATGCTGACCGTTAACAATTTTTACTTAACAGCTTCTGATATTTACACAGACCCACGTGATTGACAATTTCAGTAATAAATTTACGAGTTAGCTTCTTAACAAGATGTAGTTAAACAATTTAAATTAATAAATTGATACAACCTTTTTTATTGCACCACGATTCAAAGCTCTAAAGCTTTTTAACATTTCAAGAATTTTAAGAGAACCTTTTCATGTGATATGGCAGCATTCATTTATTTTTATGTATATTTTGTCACGTCTGAATATTTAATAAGATAAACATAACATTTTATGGCCATTGTTTTTTTTGTTGTAAATTAACAGATCCGTGCACGTCGAAACAGACTTCGTAGAATGTGTCAGGTAGAGAAAACTTTGAGGATCTTTTTAATATCTAACATTGGTTAAAGTAAGGAAATTTATTCGAGTCGATTTAAAATGTAACGTTATTAGTCAAAATATATCCATGGTAATGAATGTCAGAATATAGTATTGGGTTGTGAGTTTTTTTCCGATGTATTCATTTTTAAAATATGCAGAAATTTATCACAAAAAAAATATTGTATTTAAACTTTCTCACAAACATTAAAAAAGTAAATTCTTCTTCTTTTTTTCTCTCATTGAGTTGATAGTCGCTATTAGCGAAGCAGTACAAATCAAATTATTTGTGTGTGTGTTTTTTTTATATATTGCGTATTCACTTGGAGTTGACAGATAACAATTTGAAATGAATATTTATTAATGTTTATTCTTGGTGGAAAGATATTATAATAAATAAACTTAAAAATATGTACACGACGTATTTCACTATTTTAGACAAAGGACCTCGTAAAATCAGTCAAATGCTTTTTAAATACAGGTTACGAAGTATGTTATTGTTAAACAATTTTACCATTATTTGTGAATTATTCAATACTTACGAGGTCAAAAAATGTTTTATAATTTATTTGTTTTTAGCATATACCATTATAGATAAATATCAGCGATTCATGCGAAGGCTATTTTCAATATAACAATGATTTAATTTGATTTAGAAACACTCGCATTACGGTAATGGAAAAACACCTCAAAACAATCAAATAAGAGCAAACTACAGCTTTATACTTAGGCATAATGCCTGAAGGTTATTTCCTGGTGCTTTGATAGCCAAGACATCCGAAAACCTACATTTACAAGATTAGGGCGTTAAAACGTTATCTTTACTATCTAAGCCAGTATATTTCATATATAAACATGATTTATTTGAGGTTTCCGAATCGAATTTCTAAATAAACCTTTTTTGGCTTTCTTAAAAAACAATTTTCCATTCTTCTACATATTCGCAATGCCCATTCGGATGGTTGAGGAGTAAACGTCAAATCATGGAGTGGAAAAACGTCGATTTGCAAGAACCTTTCTCGAGGCACTTTTCTGAAAAAGGGTTCAGCACAGTAAACAGATAGAAATACTTTTTCATACAGTAGCAGACAGTAGAAAAGTCAATAATATAAAAAAAGCGTTCAAAAATCCTAAAAGGCTTATTTTTTCCGAAACGTATTATATAATCCGTAAGGAGTCTTATCCTTTTTTTTATTTTGGAAACTTCAATAAACATTCTCAAGTTATTATAACGGACAAAATGTTTTTTTGATACCAAATATTCTGAAACGATTGTAAGTAAAGTTTATTTGATAACTAAATATATGAAATTATCAAAATATTACTTCCCTATCAAAGTCGCAAATACAAAATTAATAAACGTGTTAAAATATTTAATTACTCTAATTGGATATATTATTATCAAAATCAGGTTTCCTTCGTGGGAATGAATGCTCACATAAAGCATGTGTTTGGTTAACTTTTCTAAGACAATTTGTATGTGAACGTGAATTATTAACAACTTTTCGTTTTATCGGAATGTTTTCTTACATTGAGTAACACTATGGTGACATTTACAATTAAGTTTATTTGAATGATCTGTTCTTGAATAAATTGTATGAAAAATGTGTTAATTGTAATATTTTTATATATACTTCCTAATAAGACGTTCATTTGGTTCCAAATCCGAGTTATACGAAGTTTGAAGTTCGTACAAAATTTGTGTAGGCGTTGAATTAAAAATGTAAGGAAGTATAATTTTAATCGTTATTTTGAAATACATACTAAAGCAAATATAAAATAAATAAAGCATGTGTAAATGTACAATGTTTCAACGATTCAAATTTGATATTGAAATTCCAACAAGCACCCTCAGTCGATATCGTAAGGTATACATTTACGGATTTTTTTAAATAATTAAATATAATTTATTTTTCATCGCTATTAATCATCGATTTTGGTTGAAGGTTTTCTTTAACGGAAGATTCATGATAAACAAGTCTCGACATTTCGAACGTGACAAATGTGATAATTTTGTGATGACATGATAAATTGTTTTTCAAATCAAACATGTGAATTGAATTTTATTGCATGTTTTGTTATACAAAAATATTTCACAAGTTGTCAACCGTTTTGTAGAAGTTTTGTGTAATATGAAGTCTTGGCGTATAGTGGATTAATTTGAAAACATATAAAAGTGATAAGACGTCTGTCTAATCGTATATTATACAATATAATCGTATATATGTAAGTATATTCTTAAACGATGCCAGATGGGATGTCATGACCTGCGGAAAGAAAGAAACACGAGATATAATATATGAAGCACCGTTGTGTTTTCATCCGTGAACTGGGATGGTGTCCGAATTAACGGTTATTTATCCACTGCTTTGAATCCACCCGCTAATACCAGTTTTACTACGTTGTTTGCCAAATAGACAAGGATTTGTATTAAAAATATATATATATATATATATACACACATAGACAATTTATTTGTACGATTTCACAATATATTATAAAATGGTTTCTGCTGGTTTCGATCATCACGAGCATTTTCGTCCATGAGAAATGTATAAGAAAAGGGAAAATTCATATAATATGACAATTTATGATATCGACTGAAAGTGCGTGATGGAGCTTCAATATCAAATTTGAATACTTTTGTACTAACTGTTGTGTCTAACTTTGTACGATTCCACATATTTTGTCACGAACGAAACGGCTTTCGCCTTTCGGCATCGCTACTTTAAAAAAAACACATTTAAAATTTAATGTTAGTTGGTCAATATTTGTTATCAAACCGTTTCAAGAATGACTCTAACAAGATCGTTCATGAAAATTATCAAAGGCAATTATTTTGATTTTTAGTAGATTAATAATATTAAATTTGTTTTAGCTGCAATTTTACTGCTTTTCATGGGGTAAGTGGTTTCCTGTAATTAATAACTTTGGTATATAGACGATGCAACGACTGTTTATTTTACGTCAGTTCTGTGACAGAATGCCTGAAGATGCCGAAAGGCGAAACCCGGGCCGTTAAATACAAAACATGTGGAATCATACAAAGTTGTAACACTTCAAAATTAGCAAAAGATTATTTAAGTATTGTTAGCATATTTTTTTATATCTTCTTTATAACAAGTTATTGCAATGAACAATAGCCTGATAAGTTTTAAATGGTAGAAGTAGTTGAAAATGATTGTGTATTATTTGCATTGTATTATATTATAATTCCTTTCCATTAAAAATAGGCAGATGTAGATTTCTTAAAAGTATTGATGTCGCTGTCGTTAAATGGAAAAATTCTCTGTTCAACACTTACATAATTCCCAATTAAAATACATGAGCTAATGTGTTAATTTGATAAAAAGTTTTCACGAAAGAGTCACGACTGTTTTGGACTCATGTCTCAAATTTGTTCAGAATTAAGTTTCACACAAATGTGCTTTACATATAAGAATTATATAAATGAACAATGTCAACAGTGTGTTATTTTAAATGCATGCAAAATTTTTATTTGACCGAAAAGAAGAATATTCAGTGTTATCATGATATCGTCTCATTTTATTGATTGATTTGGCATTCACTTGGTAGAACTCCATTATAACACGGTGAAAAAATAGCAATGTATTTTAGTTCTACAAAATTATTTTTAACAAATATAGTTGTTAAAAATAATTTTGTAGAACTAAAATACATTGCTATTTTTTCACCGTGATATCGTCTCATGTTTATCAGTTTCTTAGCATACATTTTGTTGTCTTTGTGTCAGAATATAACAAGAAAAATCTGGTGCTAGAAGTAAACCAAATGCTAATTCCCTAAGCATTGAGTCAATAGTAGAGCATAGTGATTCGTGTTCGGTAAAGAAAAAAAAACAATTTAATTTCTAATAGTCATAATTTAGTTTGGGAAAACAATTCACCATTAACCCTCTTAATTACTCGCATTTTAATGAGACACCATTGTATGTAAATAAAAAAGTTACTAATCCACTGAACGGAAAAGTGAAAAAGAGATTAGGTAATTTAGTAGTATACACACAAACTAACAAATTCGAAATGTATTTTTTTAGATATAAAAAAGGGAAAATAGGGAAAAATAGAATCTGTTTTTTACTGTTTTTTTGTGAAAAAATTAAAACCATTATCAAAAAAAAAGCGACGAGGAAAGCACTTTTAATTAAGAAAAAAACAGTAAAAAAGTTATGGCCTTTAATTAAATTTAACGTGACTTTCGATGCCACGACGGTATATTTTAGTAGACAATAACGGAACGATGATGGTGCACCAAAGATGAGCACATCGTCTGCGCAAACTCAAATGTTGTTTCAACGCAAATTCTAAATTCGTATTCGCTGGTGGTATTTTCGTGATCGAATGTATTTTCGGACTTTTCAATAAAAATTTCCTGTTTTATGTTTATATTCCCTCGCAACAATTCGATCACAAAAAATGAGCAAGATCGATTAGCCTAGTATAAGTACTTTTAAAACACCGTCACACCCTGATCTCTATAAAATATCATTTTGAGGAGTTTTGTTAGAAATCTCTATAAAGATTTATTGTAAGAAGCTAAAAGTTTATCAAAACTAATTTATTTTATGTAATTTAAATAAAATTTACTTTTTATTGAATTTTAATATCAATACAAAATTAAAATCGTTCAAACTCTATACATTTTCATGTGTTTTATCATTCATGACACGGCTTCGACAAGTAAGCCTCCCTTATAAAAAATCTTAAATATGAATAATTGAATTCTTACAAAAAAATAATATGATATTCTATTCCACGAAAGTTCATACATTTGAAATCAGTGATATCTCTAAGTATTAAAATTTTCAATTATATTAAACAATAGAAATAGAATATTGTGAACACTTCAAACAAAATAGCCACGAGGTTGTAATACATATATTATCAAATCAGTAGTTATAAAAAATAATTCAAATATCAATTAAGCTTATAAGCTTAGTGTTAATATTTTACGTAAGTCGTCTTATATTTTATATACTACGAGGTAATTTCTTTCTTAAAATTCGCAGATAATATTATATAAAAAATATTACTCAATAAAGACAGTGTTTTATTATTTTTAAAAATTCAACTGTAACTCATCACCGCTCTCCTTTGGTTTGTCTGAGTGTAAATACGTAGGCTGAAAATATGATAAATGCATTTAACTATGAAAAAATTAATAAGAAAAGAATGGTTGATTTTATGTAGATCATAAAAATAATAACACTTAGAGCACATCACCATCCAATAAAATCATAGATTGTGGCCAATGAATGCACGAGGTACTTAGATGGTTTATTGATGTATATCTATTTATATATGTTGCAATGAATTTATTAACCTTATATAAAAAATTCGTTTAATGGAAATATGAAGGATTTAACATAAGCTCAATTAAAATATATTTAATTTTACATTATTTTGTAACATGTCTTTTAAGTTTCGATTTGTTGTATTTGGTTTATGACACTTATATTAAGATATATATTATATATATGGGTCACAACAGGGGTCGTAGTGAGCGAATATAGTCAAAAAAGTTGAATTATGTCCGTATGTAACATAGCAAAGTACCATACATACACACTTCCTAACTGCATTCGATTTACGTTACAAATTATCACAACATACGAACACATACTATGTCTAAAAATCGTGCGCTTTGGTTATTAAAATTATTTTGTCAAGAATTTTAATATAATATATACCTCAAATTAACAAGAGAGTCTTCCGAATAAAAAGTACCAATACCCTATCAATACAAAACCTGTGTTACAGATTTTCCAAAAACAATCAGTATTAGAGGGCTGTTTTGTTCTACATTATATTAAAATCATTATATGGATTTAAATCCAAATACATGATTGCGTGGAATGTTATATTGTTAACTAAACCTATTTTCACCTTAATGTTGTACAATTTCTCAAACCAAATGAAATGAAATCAAAAACATTATTGCTCTTTGTGGCCTGTTCATAAATTTTCAAACAAAGGATGTTTTGCAACAAAGTCGTTCACAAAAGCGCCCAGCGCATCTCTCTTTGGAAACTATTTCCGTACCCAAACCCTACGTTTTCCCTTGTAAATTTCAATAACAATATCTCACCCGAACCCCTAATTGCTGCAGTAATCACCTCTACCAGTGCCATATTCCTGGGGTAGTAAACCAAATGTAGTCATAACATTCCAAAAATGAATTCCAGATATCACTTAAAAGTTAAATAAGAACCGATATCGAAAGAATTAAAAGATTAACTTAGACCTTCCATAGATATTCAAATAACGCATAAACTTTTTGAATAATCAAATTAATCAACTAGAAATAACAAAATATTAATCTATCGAAAAATTCGTGATAACTTCATTCCTTCAAAACAGTGGTCTCTATATTTGGCGTCAGTGTTTCCAGTGTATTATGTGAATAAAAAAATTTTGTTTTTGATAAAATATGTTTTATTTTTTGCATCTGTAAAATAATGAGTAAAAAATAGATTCACAATTCGCTAATCACGTTATAAATGAATCACATAGTATAAATTCAAACTCAACGCTTACGTGTTTGCATCTTTGCAGTAAGGGTTGTAGGATGACCGCTTTGGAACAGTTGGAAATCAATAGACATCAACTTTCACAAAGGATTCTTAACAAACAAACTGATATATCGTCTAGCCCATTAATTAAACCTCTCCACGGGGGAAAGGGTCTGATTTGCTTCCGTAATAAACCATTTCCGTGCCACATGTAAACTTATTGTCATAGCCGCATTTTTTAGTTTTATTTACAAATTTTGAAAAATTTAGTTTTATTGCGAGAGAGAAACAAGCTAGGCCGTTAAAACAGGAGAGAAGATGTATTGTGTACCTTTTTTACACAGCTATATGTATAGATAAGCAAATGTTAGTCTGCCGATGGTGTGAGCCGAAATAGCTATCAACTATATTTTAAAAATAATTTTGTAGAACTAAAGTACATTGCTATTTTTTTCTCAGTGTGTATACAATAAAGGAGCTTAACTCGGGTTGGCGACACCTACAAAGTGCGGTCGTACGAACAGTGGCAGAGATAGTGGGAAACTTTATTATGAACTCCCACTTCCAAGACTGTGTACTTCCTGCCATGACGAGAGAATGACGATAGCATCACAATAATACTCCATCCGACGGCCTATCGCCGTTAAGCATCACCTTCCGGTTTCTCCATTTTGCTTGCAGCCTGGTTGTCGTTGCATTATTGCTGTTTGTACAACATATACAATTTCTATTATCATAATTGGGCGAGGTTCAGTGATAACAAAATCACATAAGTTGTAATAAAAATAACAACTTTTTGAGTGAAATAATTCTACTACAACACGGTGAAAAAATAGCAATGTATTTTAGTTCGACAAAGTTTTTTTTTATAACATATAGTTGATCTATTTCGGCCCAGCCAACGTCAGATCTTATGGATATAGCCGCCATATTGGTTTCATTTACATTTTTTTTTTAATTTTTAGTTTTATTGCTAGTAGGAAATAAGCTAGGTCGTTAAAACAGGAGAGAAGATGTATTGTGCGCCGTTTCTACACAGCTATATATAGATAAGCCAATGTTCTGACGATGGTGTGAGCCGAAATAGCTATCAACTATATCTTATAAAAAAATGCAGAACTAAAATACAATACTACAAACTGTAAATACGAATTACAAAATTAATTAGTAATAAGTTTTACTATCCTTGAATTTCGTTGCGTGTATTAAACAAAATGTTCTACATTTGAACAATGATTAGAATGGAATTCGCCCGTCGTGTACATTATCGTGTACACTTATTGAGTTGAACTGTTAAAGATGAGCGCAAGTAGACTGTTATGTTATGTTAAGTAGACTATAAAAAAAGTGTTATAATAAAATAAAAAGACATTATGTTTGAACACAATTCAGAAGATCAAAGACACCCTAACGCTGATTTGTTCTGCTAACGATTTGATCCAATATTTAACAATACATCACAGAACAGAGGTTGAAGAAGAAAACAAAATACTGATGGAAATATAACATAGATTCAATATTTTCATTTTGAATGATTTATTTAAATTGTTTAAAATTTTAGCGATTCCTCGTATTTTGTCACTAACGGCCCGGGTTTCGCCTTTCTGTATCATCAGGCATTGCATCGCACGGATGCAACAGAACCGACCGGGTGATAGATGCATCCATGTGACAGAATGCCTGAAGATGCCGAAAGGCGAAAACCGGTTCGTCAGTGACAAAACACGTGTAATCGTACAAAGTTTCATCAATGGAGATCAAACACCTTTAAGGTGTTATAATTGTTTATGATGTCGACTGAAGGTGCTTGATGGAATTTCAATATCAAATTTGAATTGTTACAATTTTGCACGATTCCACATGTTTTGTCACTGACGACCCGGGTTTCGCCTTTCGGCATCTTCAAACGTCAGTTCTGTTGCGTCCGTGCGATAGAATGCCTGAAGATGCCGAAAGGCGAAACCCTGGTCGTTAGTGACAAAACGTGTGGAACCGTACAAAATTGTAACAATTCAAATTAACTAAAAGATGTGTTTTTATTGTTTAAAAAATTCCAGCACCTTTAGTCGTAAATTATAAAATACAGTTTGAAAGGAAAACAATGAATATTATTTTATACAAAATTTTTTAAAAGCATAACTTGAATGTGTGTAGAAATTTTATTATTTTTTAATCGCTTTCAACCTAAATTTCTTCACATTCATGAACAGCGGGGCGATGGTTAACGGGCACGTTTCACTCACTGATAAGAATTTATCAATACTTAGACTTAATCGTCATGAAGGTCCGTAGAAATGCCACCAACCGTGCATACCAAATTAGAAAATTAAAAAAAAATTAGAATCACACTTAAAAGGTCAGGTTCAATAATGAAATATTGTGACCGTTGAATATTTATGACACAAATAGCCAATATCGAACTGAAGACGCACTACAAGATTTATTGTTGAGAGAATAAATTATGTATAATAAGTTATCTACGGAGCATGGTAATAATATCGTATATAATCAATTAATGCTAACAAATTAGAGCTAACATTGAGCGAAATTTATTTACTGCTTTGAAATGATAAATACCTATACATGTTAATAAATTCAAATTATAAAATGATGAGAAATTTAGAAGATGTATGCTCGTAGTGTTATAGCAGTGGAGTCCATTATTAAAACCTTTCTTTAGAGGTTTTAACATAGTATTCAGTTTTGTTTCAAAAATATTTTTTTTTTGAGATCAGGACCGGTTTCACACTTCACGAGTATTATCAATTGATCTGGTAAGAAGAGAAAGTTGACACCTTAGAGCAGCGATTCTAGGCCGGTTTTTCCTCTGGGCCGCAATCCGATTTTACTTCTCAACGTGGGTCACAAGATATCTATAATAAACTGTAAATGTAACACATATTACACTGCATATGTATGTATTATGATTTAAAAAAAAACTTGTATTTTATGTAAATTTACATACGTATACATTTAAAAATTCATGTATATAAATAATAACAATGAATAAAAAATACGTAAAAGTACACAAAAATACCAATAAATCCAAAATCTTCAATTATTTTGGGCCGCATATTAAAGCTGATTGGGCCGCAGGTTGAGTATGGCTGTCTTAAAGTGACTATTGGTGATAATTTTCTCCTAATATTTTTCAAATTTCGCCTTCAATCGATTTCCAAATTAATCAGTCAATCATTTCACCGAGTGGTTTACATGGCGCTATCGGTTCTGTATTGGGTACAAATACAAATAAATATCTATTTTCTATGAAATTTTTTCCCATTAATTCGATTTAAAAATTCAAAAGGAAGCGAGAATGACTCATTGAATACTATACTAGTAATTTCATAGCACGATCATTACATCCTTTATCTATTAAAAAATGACCACTCAAAATGTTGTCTTAGAAGCTTAATATTGCCTTGTGCGTTCTGATAATGTGTATAACTTTATTGAACAATAACGCTACAGAAATAATGTTTGAAATATTTAATGTCTGAATATCCTTTTCGGAGAGAAACACAACAGAGAATTTGAGCGACAGAATAGCAGTTTGAGTAGAACAAACTTTGCTGTGATATTCCTCTTAGGTACAAATGTTTAACAAATTCCCGCATGCGGCATAAATGTGTTTCAAGGAAAGGGCTTTGGTGCCGCAAAACAAATTAGATGAGATTTTTTATTTCAAAGTCAGTATGCCAAGTGCGTTTTTTAACCGTACACATTACGCAAGAGATACATGTGTATGAAAATAATCATGAGGATAAACACGACATATTAAAATGTTAATATTCGAAATAATATCAATATATTCGCAAAGTTATGCGATAATAGAATAAATATATAATACTAGTCACACACTTCGGGTGTAATATATGCATTTTATACTCACACTGGTGATATTTTTTTTCTCTTGTGAGTCATCATTTTCGGTTTTTGCAAAAATTTTGATAATAAAATTCCAGAAATGCGATATGTATTCATGTACCGTCTAGGGGGAATGTGTAATCTTTATGAGACTATTCCATATTCGGCAAAATATTTCATAGCAGTGTAAAGAAAATTTCCCTCCACTTATTCCCTCGTGAAATATTATTTTCAATTTAATGAAACGGTTTCACTTAGTTTAGGATCCCAATAACATATTATTTATACTCACAGCCGTATTCCGAAACAATACGAAGATTATATAAACAAAATTTAAATTAATTACTTCGTTATTCCACTGGGTGTGTTACTAAATGTGACACGCGTTTCGCCTCTCTGTGAACCATCTTCAGACTAATAAAAAAAAAACAAGTAAAATAACTGTCGCGCAGTGGTTTCTATCTCTTCTAGTGTAAAGACTGTCAAGTTTCTTAATCTTACGTAGATAGATATAAATTTTAAAACAGGAATGAGAGGACCTACAAGATATTTCAATATCACTTTTAAAGCGTTAACTGTCACTGTCACTGTCGGTAGAAGAAATTATATTGAAATAATAAAAACACAATTTATAGCACTGTACTGATGCGAAACCGGTCGTTTTCTTAAAAATATAAAAATGTTTCAATATGCAAATCATTTAGTTGAAAATGATTCCAATTTTGAGATATACATATGTTTATAGTATAGTAAATAATAGAGGAATAAAAAAATAACTAGAAGTCTTAAAAAAATATAAAAATCATTAAAAGTAATCAATCGATCACGAATATCATTTGAATTTCAATGGACAAGCAACATAACACTATTAAATCAATTTCTGTTTGGGATTTTCCCTTTCAAATAAATGCTAGAAACTAATTTTACATTTTTTTGTGTTGATATTCTTATTACTGTACTGCCGCACTGCTTTAAAACATACCTCTAATTATATGTATATATGTATATGTAAGACATTAAGAATATCAAAAATTGAGTAATATTTACACTGCCTGTGTGGATATATAAAAATACGACTCTAAGTAATGCCGAAGTAATATGTCATATGGTGAGCAAGAAGACTTATTTTCACTCGTGATAGATTTTCTATATACAATTTAACTTTCGGACACTATAGTACAGCGGTTGCCTGCCGATGGTCCGCGGCGCTATTTTAAAATCGTCAATGATTTCGGGCACCCACAAACTTATTTGAAGGACGCAGTAAGAAATACAACAATATTTTGTTGTCATTATTACACAAGTGTTATTGGAATTTTCATTTATTTCAAAAGATATATATAAAAGGACATGTGGCGATATCTAAAAGATTTTTTCACGGACATTATCAATGCAGTCTGATACGTTATAACACAAAGAACACTACGAAAAACGCCTTTGAGATTATAAGGTATTTAAGTGATATCCCGATACTAATGGACACAACGTTCAGTATCTTAGGAAATATTTCGATATTTAGCAAATTTTCAACGAAAATTGAGATTGAAAAATAAACTTCATTGAATAAAAAAATCAGTGACAGTCGATCTATGAAAATAGAATGTTTTATTTATAGAAAAAAAATATTCATTGATATAAAACTTCCTCATATAAGATTAAAAACATACGCTATAATTACACGCTAATCGAAATGTGTGATAAATGTATAGTGACCTATCAAATGACATTATAATCTATTTAGAAGGGTCAGGCTTCGGTTATCTCGCTAACTTCACTGCAACTCGAACAATAATAATTATATTATGACAGCTAACAAAGCGATTTGAATATTTTAATGGTTTATTATTAAAGCATCGCAACACTTCGAATATAGATATGAAATACAAAGTGCGACGTTGGGTATCTAAAATCAGACATTGCAACATTATCACTACAAAACAAAATTAAAAAATAATTAAATATGACACGGTGAAAAAATAGCAATGTATTTTAGTTTTACAAAATTATATTTAACAAATATAGTTGATAGCTTTTTCGGCTCACGCCATCGTCAGAACTATCCCACTATAGAAGATAGTTCTGACGATGGAGTGAGCCGAAATAGCTATCAACTATATTTGTTAAACATAATTTTGTAAAACTAAAATACATTGCTATTTTTTCACCGTGTTATAATAGAGTTCTACCAAGTGAATGCCAATTCAATCAATAAATTAAATATGACTTTGAAATTATATTTTATTTATAACCGAATTGATAAACATCACAAATTTACGTAGTATAATGCCCAACTGTATTATCTATTCATAATGTATTATTGCCTATTTTTACCGAAGCTTTTTTATAAACTTGATAGAAATCTGTCGTCGAATTCACAGCGCTTTATCTCGGGCTCATCTTCAAATCAGAGTTTTAAAAGTCCAATAAATACCAGCTATATAGATAGAGCTTCCGGCGGAACATCGATTGTTGACAATGGTTGGAAAGAAGCGAAGTTATTGCCATAAACAACTTACGGCATAGACAAAGAATATAATCAATAGATTCGGAGGTTTCGAAACGATTTATACGTTATTAGTATAAATTTACCTTATACGTCGTATATTGGCAATCAGTATTGTATATTGTTGAATTTATTATCAATCGTCTAAAATGTGCATTTAAGATTTCTTCACGATTTATTATTTAATAATATATGTTTATTTTTGCATGTTGTTGTCAATAAAATCCGCAAAATTTCTGTTCTTTTCAAATGAATGAGGGCATCGTTTTCAATATTGATTTATATAATGCGTCTCTTATGAATACGCACAATCGAACGTGACTTCTATATTTTTTTTTTTTCAATCAATTTTACAAGGAATTTGAAACTAGCCTTATTAAATAATAAAATAAACAATTCTTATACCAATTATCTATTTTATA
Source organism: Himalopsyche japonica (assembly GCA_028555115.1). Lineage (NCBI taxonomy): Eukaryota > Metazoa > Arthropoda > Insecta > Trichoptera > Rhyacophilidae > Himalopsyche > Himalopsyche japonica. The sequence goes on along the minus strand of JAHFWJ010000657.1, from coordinate 1,877,260 downwards.
ACCTAACTTTTTTATTTGAATTGTAAAATTTATTTGATCGAGCCACTGTAGAATTAAGGTTTGCTAGGAGATTTCAATTTTAACCCTAATAGTCAGTCAAAAGATATTTTTCAAAGAAACGAATCATGCGTTAGAATTTATAACACTATAAGAAGAATAACAAAGTAATATTTTCTATTACTTTAATATTGTTAATGAGATGTTTCGATTCATGTATTAATTAAAGATATGCATGTTTGATATCAGATACTAGAAGTATTGCAATGGCGCCGATCGCGGCTGCATTGTTAGAGATTCTCATAAACAATCAAATGCATGTTTGTGCATTGTTACATTAAATTTATTAAATTCGAACAGTCAATGGCGAAACCGGATGCAAGCTTAACGAACTTTAATTCCACTAGAACGTTAAGTCATTATTCAATTTATCGCATTGATAAAAACGGCATTTAAATACTTGTAACTGTTTTCGGCTCCGTAAATGAATCGGCGAATTCCATATGAATTTAATGCCGATTATAACGATTAACGAATACAGAGCTTCGTAACAAGGACAATTAAAATTAACTCGACATGAAGTCTAACAATATTAGATTAGAAATTCGAGATACCATGCACACATTCGGAGTTATTATTTACTTTTAATAATTATAAATGATAACAAATAATAATTGACACACTCTGATGACTAACGTGCTTAATTGCAAAATTAATTTTATAATTTCAAATATGAAAGAAATAAACCATTAATTAATAAAACTAATAATTTTAGCGGTAATTGAAAAAAACTGCTTTGCTACAAAAAATCGGTCATTGCTTTTAAGCGCTATTACTTTTGTAATTACAGTCGGAGGTAAAATAAGGATTATTTCATAAACAATGGCACCGCAAAACATTATTTCGATATTACCATTATCGTAAAAAAATGATAAAGCAAACTTCTTATTGCTATGAAACCAGCTCATAATGTTTCCGCTTATAACTCCCTTACTGATCATCGTTCTGTCGTTTTGTGCAGTCGATCAATGATATTTTTTTTGTTTGTAATTAGCATAGTGAATTATCCCAACTTGCAACGAAAACCGACTCTAACTGTGAGATTAAAAGAATATTACGGTATTCATTGATTTTTCAAGGTTTCTTGAAAAACGAATAAGCAGGGTTTCGCAATTGAAACTGTTAGATAGGAAGATAAAGTTATGCATTGAGGTGGTGATAATTTCATAGTATACGATTAAAATAAATATATCTTCAGTATAAATTGTCACGCCTTGTATACCATACCGATACCGATGACTGACCAGTTTTCCACTAACATAGGTATCTCGCAATGTTATTAGTTATGACCAGACAATCACGCGGCGCCAGATGTAGAGATTTATTTAAATGGCAAGAAGGCAATATTGAGTCTGTATTTCTCGTTTGCACGATGCCTGTGTTAAATCTATCGCAAAGCAAGGACATTTGTCTATCTTATGTAAATCATTTCATAATGTTTATTGGCCAAATAAATAGTCGATTCATAGGTATACCACACCATATAAATGTGATTACTTTATGATTATTTTTCTATTATATATTTATTTTTTACATATAACAGTGGTTGTCAATAAAATCCGCAATTTTGTGTTTTTTTTTTCAAATGAATTAAGACATCGTTTTCAATCTTGATTTATATAATGCGTCTCTTATGAATACGCACAATCGAATGTGACTTTTATAATTTTATATTTTAATCAATTTTACGGGGAATTTGAAACTAACATTCTTTCTTTTTGTTTTAATTAACAAAAACGGTATAATATTATTTAAATAAATAACAAAAATCACGGATTTGAAAAGAAATCTATCAATGCAAATTCCCATATAAGCATTCAAAGTATTAACTGCAAAAAGTAATATATAAACCAATCGACTAGTTACAACTGTTGAAATTGTAAAATATTCATTTCAAGCGTTGTAACGTAAGTTAAATATCTTTAAAGAAAAAAGAAATTTTACAATGAAGAATGTGTCACTGATAAATGACGTGGAAATTTCGTGAGTGAAAACCGAAAATAATAACAAAAAGCTTTCAAAGCAAACAACAGTCACAAAAAATACTAGACATTGCTTCTAATTCGGCAGTACTGAAATAGCCCAGCTAATGTAAAAAATATCGATCGTCTGCAACATTTTATTTCGCATTAAGTTAAATTGTGTGCCACGAATTAGTGTGTATACGTCACATTACGTTATTTATAATGGACAATAATAGAACGGAAGGATGAATTAACGTTAAATCAATGCCAAATATATTATTAATAAAAACTTATTGGAAATGGTTTATTGTTTCTCTATCATTAAATGCCATCACGGTATACAATATTATAAAAACGTATTAAATTTATGTATTAAAGCACATTAAATTGTGTCGAAATGATTTCGTTTGGTGAGTTAGTATAGTAATAATATAATAAGCTAAATAGCCAATCAGAAAAAGTTAAATGATTGACAATTATGTAGAAAATTGCGATTACGCATAAAAAATGACTGCATATAAAGGAAGAATTCAAATATAATAACTGAAAATAAAATGTGAGGTTTTTAATTTGACTCCTAATAGTGTTTCTAAAACACTTCTTTAAGATACGCTAATACCATACTTCATTTTGTTTATAGTATACATATTTTCACGTTAGTAATAAGAAAATCACATTAATAAATAAGTGAACTATTGCATTACATGGGTTGGATAAGAAATATTATTCTTTTGATGGGAACGATAAACAAAAACTTCTTGAGGTGACAGGCTAAAAAAAGACTGATTTATCGGACTGCATGCACAAAAAGGCAGGTTTTTCAAAAGAATCTCGAAAGAAAATTGGAATATTTTGATAGTTTCATGGGGAATGACAAATATATGATTTTGCCACTTTTCATAAAGGGGAAAATTGAGGGATGAATATGCGGAATGGGCGAAGACTGCAGAACTAAAACAATACCTAATGTGGTTGTGAGATGCATAATTATGATATTTATATCGCCGACCAGTCACAAAAGTGTAGTATGTATGTTGAAATACAGGAAACGCTAAACAATACGGAACATATTCACAATCAGACCAATAAAGAACAAAATATTACAGAATGTCTTGAAATTTTTGTAAGCATCCTAAAACAAAAATTTACTTTTAATGATAGATTTTTAATTATTACTTTACTTATAACTGTATGATTTATTATACTTATATAAAATTGATAGATTTTTTTACCTTTCATATTTTATTTCTGTAAACAAAGTTTATAATTCGAATGACACTTACGAGAAATCTTACTTAAATGAAAAAAAACTCAATTTATACTTGTGAAAATTTGTACTTTACAATTGATATTTTTATGAAAATTATGCAATATGTTAATTTTGTTTATGACTTTTTCGAATTCCACATTGTATTACCAGAATTCGACATAACATAACATAACGTATAAAATTTAAACAATATTCTTTTGTGTTTTGAACTCCATTATAATATTACTTTGTAAAACAATGTAAAAGCGAGATGGGGTGAATGGTGAATCGTAAACTATATCCTTATCACTCAACCTTGCTGAAGATAAAATATATTCAAATCCTCCACGACTAGTTCATACGGTCTAATAATTGAGTAGACTTAATCCAAAAATATATTTAAACGTTATCCTCTAATACCCAGTTAAGTATTCAAAGTTCCAGAAATACATATATAATATGCATGAGTTTTTGTTCAGACATAACACTTTAATATGTGAGCATACAACGCTCTCTGAGCTAGATAGATAGATGCTTTACAAAACACACAAGATATGAGACTACATTGTTAACCATCTCGAAGCTAAAATTTCTATCTCACTGGGGATTCATTTCAGTGTTATTAATTTAGATGTAGCGTTGTGCGACCTACGTAACACGGTTTTCTCCCCTGCCTGGTTCCTACCTTTTGTGCGCAGTTGAAAGCTCAAGTGTGTGTACACAAAAGCTTTATGCGTCTTAGGTACGTACAGGAACAGAGATTTGAATCGTTCCATCAAATAATTTTCACACTTTCGCAAGAGCACAATGTAAATAAGTATACAAACTGTATATGATTAACGATCAGCATTTCGATAGGAAATTGGCAAATAACGCTGTCTTAATCAATTCGTTGCGTCTTGTTTGTAAGTTACAAATGAAGCATATACATAATTGTATACTTTCAATGAAAACAAAAATACAATTTGAACTTAAGAGTCAATTTCCAATTCGATTTGCTAATTAAATGTGACGTAAGATAAAAAAATTCGTGTAAAATTTAAGCTACATTTAACTACAGAAGAAATGAAATAATAGCTTAAACTATTATCCATAAACAAACAATCATAGATAAAGAGTAAAATTTTTTACCATTGCAGTTTCGAAAATATTCCTAACAGAGTTTTCTTTATTTTAAGAAACTAAAGCATAATAGGGTACACATAAGTGAATTTTCAAAAAAAAGATATTTCGACTTCATACCGTAGTAAGAACTATGTTTTAAATTAAATTTGCTTGGCTGTATATATTATATAAGAACAGATGGACAATATTGCACATCACTCATTTTAGTATCATAGTTTCATCTTTTAATAAAATATATACTTTGCTCATTGTGTATTTGTGTCTATCTAGGAAAAAATATACAACAATATAATAACAAATCGTCAACGCAAATACACTGAAATACAATGATTATTACGTGAGCTTACGTTAACTGCCACATTTATTATTACATTATTTCCACAATATATTTTATGATCAGAACCAATTTCGACCTCTGCGAAGATTATCAACCGATGGTAATCCTTGATAATACTCGTGATGAGCAAAACCGATCCCGATTTATTTTAAATATTTTAAGGGTGTCTACCAAATGAATGCGATTTCAATCAAACATCGAAAACACGCTGTGTTGAGGTGGATTAATTATAATATCTCTTTAAATGCTGTTAGAAATAATTTACACAATATGACTTTTTAATGTGATCCCAAATATATGGCAGCAATTTTAAATTAGATAACTTTATATAAGATAAGCATGCCGTATCGTATATCCGGTTCCCGGCTTCCGAACTCGCTTCCTCGCATTCATTGGAGAGTTGATTAGAATTAAATTGCTGAAATATGAATGTAGTTAAGTTAATCTGGAAGATTTAGTAAGGGAATCATTTCTCGTCTTATACGTAGAAACTGTGCTGCAGAGTTTCTCAACAAGAGACTTAACATAAATCTTTGAAACGATGAGTAGTTTTAGTGCCATTTGCTTTTGATTTCGTGCAATACAATCTTTACTGTAACATCGAATCTGTACACATTACGATAGCTTTCAAACGGGATCACTGACTTTATGTAATTTGCAAAGTTTATCGTGCTTATCAAATCAAGACGAATGTAAATATTTTCAGATACTGACTACATATTAACCTATTCTTGCCGAGGCACATCAGGGGTACTATAATCGTTCAACGAATATTTAAAAAATATTTCTGTAGTGCAAGTATTAACTAAACTCTGTAGATTACCAAGGCATATCAGGCTTCATTTCAACAAAAAAAATTAGCCTTTACACGAAAGTTTTGACATTGTTAAGTCGATTATATTTTTAAGAATTCCCTATAAGCACGCATGTCAGCATTTGAGAAGTTAGCAGTCAGAGGCTTAAGAATTTATAATATCGACTGAAGGTTCATCATAGAATTTCAATATCAAATTTGAATTGTTAAAACTTTGTACGATTCCATATGTTTAGTCACGAACGACCCTGGTTTCGCCTTTCGGCATCTTCAGGCATTCTTTCACACGGATGCAACAGAACTGACACACAATAAACAGTTAGCATCGTTTATATACTAAAGGAGATAATTAAAGGAAAAACACAGACCCCGAGAAAAGAACTAAATGATATCTCAAATAAATTACTACAATATTGATCTAATAATAATTAGCACAATTGCCTGTGATACGTTTTATTAACGGTAAATACTGTTGAAAACATGAATGTTTAATTCCAAACAAAATTATTACTGTCAATATAATTGATGAGTTTTTAACTAAGTTCTAACTAGGTTAACTTTTTAAAAAGGTAAATATATATTTATTTTAGTATTTATATTTTTCAAATAAAAGCAGTCCGATAAATTCGTATTATAAATGACTCTCCACAAAGCATTCGTTGAATCCATCGAAATACTTGATAACTTATATCAAATGAAATTCTATCAGCCGATTTATAAATAAGTCAATTAAAGCACAAAATTCGACAAGTTTTTAGGGAATACCTACACGATACCATCATGTTGTGAAACGCTGATGTACTCTAGAAATGTACGAGTACAGATTTTCTTCTTGTTAATACTGAGTTGCAGGCATTGTAAGACACTTTACTTATAACGAGCTTATTTCATACTTGGCAAAAGCAGTGAAGGTTCTTCTGATTACAGTATTTTATTCATTTATTTAAGCCAAGGATTAACTTCGTCAACTGCTTTAAGAAAAGTGATAACAAAATCACGATAATCATTTTTAAATGGAGGCTCGAGAGTTAAGCAGTATTGTTATCACTAAATTTTATTGACGTTTTATTATATTGATTACTGAAAGATGAATTGGATTATGAGGATAATGAATAAGTATTATCTAAATTCAAAATATTTCGTAAACGAGAATTTAACACCAATTTTGCTAAGCAACGGCCAAAGAAAAATAATGTTAAGAGACTGGAAGAAACATTTTTTTTTTAAATACATTTGGAAAAATTGACAGAAGTGTATAATAGAAACAAGTTGAAATTTTTTTTAAATGAAAATAAGGCATTTATTTCCGGTTCATCTATCATTTATGTCAACGTATTGAAACTGTTGCATAATACAATTACAATCTCTTGGTTTATTTGCCTCTTACCTATCACTTATAAAGCTCTATATATAAATATATTAGCAGATTGTTCACATCGAGCATATTGAGTAGAATCCGACAAGTGGCACATCCATATAAAAATGATTATCAGTGTATTTAATCTTAGAAATATATTATAAATTATATGAGCTAATTTTTTTTCAAACCTTACAATGGTTATATAATATATATAGTCCGATGTCACATACGTAAAGCCATACGAACCAGTAATAATTTTTGTATTTCAACAATTCTCAACAGAAACTCTTCTACAAGCATCGACAAGGATGAAAAATATCATATTATTTATGAGTATAATTGAAATAGACCGTATATCATATTTACTTTAGATTAAAGGCTTGAATTGATACAAAGCTAAAACGACGATATTAAAACAAAACAAAGAAATATAAATAAAATTTATTGTTATTATATTATGCGGTTACTTAAATATCGAAGCGTGGAAAGAATCTATAAACGGTAACACGAAAAAATTTATTACTTCTATTTTCCTTTCAACTTTCGTTGCGAGCGAAATTTACTGATCGAATCTCTCATCATTATTTCTAATTCAGTGATGTGATATACGTTTCCTTAGCTCTTCTTAGTTGCGTGCGGCATGAAATAACTCTTAAGCCAAATAGAATAGATGACCGCCCAGTTCCGGAAGCTACGAGGCCGTGACAGCCTCTTCCTTCCGGCTGTACAACGTCCTTCAATTTCGACCGCTATTATGGAAGCCACTAAGCAACTTAACCACTTTTACACATTAAAATTTATGAGAATATAAAAATACTTCAATTTTAAAATCACAACATTCACATATCTAGACGGTTGCTATGTATCATTAAAAGCTCTCGTGTATGTTCGCTGAAAATCTTAGAATGTAATTACAAGTCCAAATGGCTTTGATGGTGGAATATTGTAAGAATAAACTCTTTTCAAACGACATATTTTGTTTATAAATAAACATATGTCAATAAGTTACAAGTGACACGAAGGCGTATTGAACCAAATTTAAATTAACTTTCATAGATGAACACATCCTATTTGAATTCGAAACGGTAGAAGAGAAAAAAAAGAATTTACACTTTTCAAATAATCGACGCTTATGTGACTTAACTCGGGATCAAAAGAAGGGCATCTTTAAAGAAAACCTTCAGTCGACTTGACGCTTCTCAAATACATATCAATTTTTTTTCTCCATCGAGCATACAAACATGATAAATAAATTTAAATAAACACCGTGCTTAAAAAATTATAACAGTGTTTTCAGTCGCAGACACTGTGCAACAAGCCTTATAAGTAACAGTGATTTAATGTACAAAGTATTGAACACCAATATATCCACCAGTTGATTAGGTAGTTCAGACTTGTGATCACACATTATTCTTAAAGGAGATGAATAAAAAGATTTTCGAGATTCATACCGAGCTGTTGTCATTTTATTTACCAAAAAAATGAAGGCTTCGCAGAAGATTGTTATTGCAATCCTTCCTGCTGTTAGAGACTGACTACATACGTGAAAGTAGACGCTTCAAATATAAATCAAATAAGTACTAAGTATTTTTGTTATATAAAGATCTGTAATTAAAACCGATTATTTAATTATTTACCTAATCAAAAGTAAGTGGAGACAGATTGTTTAAAAAATACATTTATTTCTATAAGAATTCATGAAAAAAGAGGAAAATAACCTACTCCCTTCTGAGCCGCGTAATAGATATTTTATCACTGAATTTTTGTACCGTTGACATCCAGTCAAACTTACGACAGTTACCAGAACGAATGGGCTATATATTTCAGTACGAATATTTTGCCCATACGCACAATTTTTAACAATGTTATCTTTTAAAGGATCAACATATTGCAACCTGCTTGTATCAACTGTTCAACTGCTGGAACTCAGATTATTAAGACTCATTATATATATATAGAATAGTCAGTCTCAATTAAGAACCATTTTCATTTGCTCCGTGTCATTCTAGTACGAAATTACTAAACTGAAATCTTTTTGCATTTTATATATGTCGGTAACATCAATTATTACGCAGTTTTTTAATCGATAGTCTGTATTTTATTGTTCGTTTGTATTTAATGTAAATAAAATCACACATAGTTAGATTTAAAAATAACTATCCTGTAAGGTGCGCTACTGTCAACCCGAATAACAAAATGAGGACAAGTGAACGACTGTACAAAATATATTTAACTTAACGACATTCTAGAGAACGTAGTATACAGAGAATGGGCTGAACAATGTAGGTCTGTATGTTGAATAATGCCATTAAGGTTTATAAGCATACTCTCGGTTAGTTGAGGCAGCTTATCATTTGATATAAGTTTGCCTAAACTAAGCCTTGACACACTTTTCAACTGCGAAAAAGAAAACATAAGATGAAGGGTTAAACGCGGAAATTAATTACCACGCGTGCGGTTTGTATTCACATTTACTTGTGATACGTTGAGCAAAAACCTGAATATAAGACAATTAAAAGGTAAGGTAAATTTTTGATAAATTAATATAATATATTGCTCTACATGTCGTCTATTTTTAACGAGCGCACACACATTAAATAGTTTTACAAAGAAATTTGCGTTAAAAATGATTTCAAACTAAATGTTATTATCCTCATATTTCATATATATATATAAAAAAAAAAAATATTTAAATTTTTCGATTGAAAAAACTACACATAAAAATCACTTTTAAGATGATAGCCATCAATTCTTGGTGGGATGGCATTTTATTTAAATAATAAAACACAATTTATGCTTTTAATACCACGACTGGTTTCGCTTATCGTGGGAATTAATTAGTTGATTACGGTCGTGGTGAGCGAAATTGCTCTTTATCTTAATTATATAAAATTGTGGAAATACTACAAAACCGTTGTATTTTTTTATTTAAATAAAGTGAAAAAGGAAACACACACATTTACTTTTATTTTGCAATATCGAATTACTTTCTCAAAATTGTGTCAACTGTAACGCGTTTGCTGGGTGTATTTAGAGGCACATATTTATGTGAACAACTACAATATTTTCTGTAATGATTTGGCACATTTTTTTGAATACATAGTAAAAGCATAATGCATTTACAGCCCGCGGTGTAAGCCGAGTATGACATGCCCGTTAAGACCCAAGCTAATGAATCGTGTTTTTTAAGCACGAATCCAGCTGCATATGCTATTCGGCATTAAAATAATCAATAATTTGTAGCAAATAGCCCGTTAGGTAAATTATGAAATCGTTTAAAATAGATCATCAGTGGGTTTGCTTTTACATTTCATTGAAGTCATTTGTAAATAGTTTTGCATGAAGAAAAAAAATAATAAGACAACCTTTGTAACCAGATATTGGATAACGCGCGAAAATTTCGCTAATCGAATAAATATGATTCTAAAAAATTATTTTAAAAAAAGCTGATACCAGCTTATAAAAAATATATTTTAACTGGTCTTCCTCAAAATTCAATCAATATCAAGTGTACTAAAAAAAAAGAACAATACGACATCATGAACTTAATTCCGGCCCACGATTCACTAAATATAATACATATCATCGTTTGAAACACTACCAGCGTATCACATTAAATCAGTATATTAATATGATGCACATTTAAATGAAATACTTTAATATTTATTCAACTAAGAAAATTGCCAAAGAGTTAAGGTGTGTTATCAATTCAATGTAAACTTAAAATAGCATTGTCGAATTTCTTGAAAATAACATTCAATTAACTGCAATTTGTTAAGCCAAGACACGGTATATTTTGGCTTTTTTTATTTTTAATTGAATAGAGGTGACGGGGTCAAGTGTGTACAAATTTAATACTTTTTTAATTAGCCATGGCCGGCGGAATAAATTCGATAGGTTAAATAGTACAAAAAATACGACACGCCTAAGCAAAATTGTCTAGTGCATAATATTTTCAAAACGTTTTTATACTAAGCTTCAAATACACCAAAGCACCTGCAAGTGATTTGAAGTCGTATCCTAATAAATCATTATATTACGTAATCCCGCAGGTAATTAAATATAAATAATTTGCAATAGAATACATTTGGCAATTTGTAAGTAATTAATTTATAATAAATTAACCGCAGTGTAATATCGGACATTGCTTCTGTTCATAGGTCAACTAAAATTAACCGTAAAGTTAAAGCGGTATGTTTACGTAATATCCAAGTCCAAATGACGTGTAAACGAGAAGTTAGCGTCACATAAACCTTTTTTTCCGACTTGTTACCTGTTTCTTATTTTATTAGATTTCCTAATAAAGATGAATTAACATTCAAACAGAAACGGAGGCCAAAAAATCCAAGAGAATTTAATTGCCCTGGATTTTTTAATTGTGTAATAGATATGTCGTAATATACAATATATGCAAACTTTAGATACTAATAAATATATATACAGAGAAACCTCGATTTTACGGATTCCAAGGGACCCTGAAAAAATAACGGTAATTGCGGGAAACGGTCAATGCGGGAAAGCTTCAAATAATAATAAACAAGTAAAATCGTAAAAAATATTTATTTATTAGATACTTGCACATAGTGTATGCAAAATTTATTTTTTAAAAAAGTCCTTTATGTTAGTTTGCTTCTTTGTTATTTGGCACTTTAATCGGAACTTGTTACTAAACTTGTGACTAAAAGTTTGTATGAACAGGAATCATTATTACCATGAATTTTAAACAACTCTACATTTGCATCATAAACAATAATACGCGTGTGGTGGATTTCAACCCAAAAAATAGCACATGCGTCCAATGCGTTACGTCTAACATGTACAACGGGTTCCAACGTGTCTAGAAATAAAACCTGCATTCGGCTGTGTCAAACTTGCTTGCCGAGATACGGAGAAATATGCAATAAAAACGGTCAATCGGGATGATATTTGTGACGTGACCAAAATATTTAGACGGTTTATCGGAGAAATCGGGGAATCGGGGAATGCGGGATTATTTAACATTGTTCTTATGGGAGTTTAACGGGACTATAAAAAATAAGCGTTCCATCCGGGAAAACGTATTATGCGAGAACGGTTGATCAAGGTTCCACTGTATATATATATATATATATGATATTATACGCATAGTAAAGTTAAGCTGAAACTCCTAACCTAAATCTTGTAAATAAAGGAAATATGCTGGACAATATAAAATAAATTTCAAAAGAAACGTGGTAAATATGTCACTGACAGGTTATAGGAAGTTAGGGTAGAAGAGACTATATAAACTGTCAAAAATCTTTCAAAATATCAGGTTAATGATATGTAAAAAAAAAGAGTTTATTAATAGGTTTCTACTAACATAATTTTATAAAATTTACGATACCAAGATTTCTAGACGAATTATTCATTCATATAAAACATAAGCTAACAAAAGTGAGTTTCCAGCAAAACAGAATGTCAACGTCAATATTGATTAGACTAATGATCGATTGAGGCCACTGCAAAAGACCCTAGGCTTGAAGTATGATACAATATATTTGAAATCCTGCTCTGCCGCATATCGTCAGTCGATTGAATACTGCTTGAAAGATTTTCTAAGCTGCGAGTGTAATAACTTCACAAATTGTAACTTTGATCGTAAGTACTTTATTTATTCGATTTGTCCGATGTAAATATATTTATCCGTCGCGTATGGACTTAAATAAAATAATATTTTGATATATCGACGCACAGTACCCGATCTATATCAACACGTTCCGTCCCAGAGCAGTGTTTTCAACTGATGTTATACAACAAAATGAGTGTGGAATTTAAGAAAATTTTCAATGCTTCATTTGATTTGATTTTGTAGTTTGTAAGTTAAAATAAATTTAGAATATCGCAGACGAATTACAAACTGTACTTTATTTAGGTGTTTTTATCAAGAAAGTGCAGTTTATACTCAGTCAGGTGAAATATGCTTTCATTTTTCAGTACATTCAAAATGAACCGATAAACATAAGAAATGAAAGAAAGTTTCATTTACAAATTTGAATATATAATTTATAAAACTAAACATATATTTCTAAAAATTTTCCACGTGAAAAATTGTGGTTATGAGATGTGGAATGTTTTTGAATTAACACAGTTAAAAAATAGCAATGTATTTTAGTTCTACAAAATTATTTTTTTTAATATAATTGATAGCTATTTCGGCTCACGCCATCGTCAGAACTATGTTTAAACAACATTTGCTTATCTATATATAGCTGTGTAGAAAAGGTGCACAATAGATCTTCTCTCCTGTTTTAACGACATAGCTTGTTCCCTGTTCGCAAAAAAACTAACAATTGTAAATGAAACTAAAAAGACGGCTATATCAATAAGTTTAAATTTGACACGGAAATGGTCCATTACAGAAACAAAGAAACGCCCCCAGAGGATTCAATAATGGTGACCGACATATATTATTTTGTTCGTTAAGAATCCTTTGTAATAGTTGAAATATATTGATCTCCAGCTGTTCCAAAGCCGTCATCTTGCGACCTTTATTACAATCATGACGATACGTTAGTATCATCATTTGTGTATTTTAGTTCTACAAAAATTTAAAAGATATAGTTGATAGCTATTTCGGCTCACGCCATCGTCAGAACAATGTTTAAGTGTATATTTGTAGTTCTGACGATGGTGAGCCGAAATAGCTATCAAATATATCTTTTAAAATTTTGTAGAACTAAAATACATAGCTATTTTTTCACCGTGTTAGAATGCGATGTATTAAAATGAATGAGATATGATGTTGTTATAGTAGCTATTTTATATATAAAAAGAAACAAATGAATTTTGTTGTACAAAAACAATGTCGACATTTGGACGTACAGTCGAATTATACAAAACGAAAGCTGTCACTGTCCGCCAACAATTTTATTAAAACCACACATTAAGTCACGCTTTCGCACCTTCGCCTCGCCGCGATTAATCACAGCGAACCGTTCGCAGCGGTGCAAAGAACAATGAATCAAATGCGCAAAGTGTTATACTATCAGTCAATTTATGGGTCCATAAATTTTTGGGCGGGTACAACTCCTGCGCGAAGCATAGCAGTATGCAAATCGGCGCGCTCAACGCCCGACTCCAGATACAGTTATCCTAATTTACTGCCGCATTATGCACAAAAACTTTACATTTGTTATTGCCGTATCAGTCGATAGTGCGGGGGGATAAAAGTTATAATTATTTTGTGATTGATCGCAGTGATTATTCATGCTACGATTCAAAATAATCACATCTCTGCATTAATGCTAATGCATAAAAAAAGTTCCAATTCAATGCCGTTTATCTCCCATAAAGGAAAACAATTATTTTACGTAACGAGGTCGTGTAATAAGAGCATGCGTACAAATAGAAAAATTTTAGTTTTCATACAAAATATTCATTGCAATTAATGGTGTCATAACCAAATACGGGTCTAATAATTTTAAATGTGTTAACTGTCACTTCTTGATGGAAGGGCATGATATTTAAAATAATAAAGATACTTTTTTTAGTACTTATATCCACAGTATATTTTTTTGATCAGGACCAATATCGCTCGTCGCAAGCATTGGGCAAAAAAATGTGTATTTATTATTTAAAATAAAGATTTAATACTAACATCATCACTGTTATCAACTGATAACTAAATCAAAATAGAAATTAATATAATAAAATTAGTACTATACAATGTGTGTTGTGAAATAAAAGCTTGCAATTATGTGTGTCGCCTAGTAAATGTAGTCCTGCATCCCATCAATAAATGAAATGTGATATATAAAAAAAATTGCGACACCAAACCATAATATTGTAGTAGTAAATTTGTACTGATTAATACAATACAGAGATAGTATTATTTTTTTCCAATATATGGTGAGTTTTAAATTTGAAAATATTTTTTTTACGATTAAAAATATTACTTTTAACAAGGTGAAAAAATAGCAGTGTGTAGATCTGCGCCAACGCGTGAGCTAAAATAGCTATCAACTATAAATCTAATAAATTTTGTAGAATTAAAATACATTGCTATTTTTTCACCGTGTTATAATGAAGTTCTACCAAGTAAATGCCAGTTCAATCAATACATTACTTTTAAATTCAAAACAAAAAAATGGAAAAATCTGTTGTTTCTTACAAGCATGTTAAACATTGAATAACTTTAAGATACTCTATCTAGCATTAGGGAATATTATCTTAAATAACTAGGATCATTAAAAGTTATGGGGATTTGGTACGAAATCTAGCGAAAGTGACAAGCTCAATTGTCACACGCATGTTTAATAAAAAAAAAACTACAATATTAAAAGCTCACTTAGGTCTTTGAATAAGCTGATGAAAGAGATTTGTGAATTTCAATTCATTGGGTTAGTGCATTTCCGACGCTAATTTCAAATTCTCGTTTTCCGATTTTCTACAAATCAATGAGGGTGGATAAGGCACTAAGCCAACCCCAAACCTGCAATGTAATAGTTTTATAAAGCGGCCATATTTCTCGAAATAAGCAAAGATTTAGTGCGAACCCTGGATAAATTTAATTTATCGCTTCGCACTAAGTAATGCTATTAAGTTGGTCTGCCTATAAACCTATGCCGAAGCTTCATTCGTTTTATGTGAAAACTTTTAGACGCAAAGTAATGTGTGAGACATTTTTCGTATTTTAAATATAACATAAAAACAATAATATATATCATCGACATATTAACATTTAAATGAAATTGCCTTACTAATTATACAAATAAAATATATCAATATTATTTATAACAAGGGTATACATTGGCAATTGATACCATATTAATGTGTATAAATTATCATAAAAATTGACACATATTCGTATGGAATTTAATATCAAACTTAATGATTTATTTTATTAAAGATTTTCCTCTAAAGACGAGGATTTCAATTTAGTAAAATGATATGATTATACGAATAAAACTAGCAAAGTTCTTGATTCATTTAAACTAAATGTGTTTAATATATGAGAGAATATCTACAGTAAATTGAATACCAAATAACCAAGTAACATAAACATGCCGAAACATTGTTTTCCTTCTTCCCCTATCTTTATCGGTGAATTCTTTCGTGTACTTTATTTTCTTTAAACATACATACATTTAGATTCTTAAAAGTAAATCACATAAAACAACACAAGATTTTTAACTGACAGTTAAAGTGAAAAAATCGATGGTTTTTACTTAAATTCAAAGAAAATTCAATGATTGAAAAATAATAAAAATTTACCATAAATATCATAAGAATCCAATGAATGAAAGGATAATCAAATATTTCATTTTTAATTTAATATATTCAACGCTTTTTTGATTGGTATTATTAAGTATAATTTCCTAGGATTGGCGTCCGAAGCGTATTCATCTTGATAAAAATGAACGGACGGATGTCAATAAAAACTGAGATGATACTAATAATAATGATGATATATTAACGGATGCTGGCAAACTATTTATGTAAATTCATAAGTTATCTACTGATTAAGGGTTATTGGCTAACTCGTTAAATAAAAAATTACAGATTGAATAGAAAAATATTACAAACTATCTGCTCATAAAAAAATACAGTCAATTCACTCTACTCATACTCTACTATACACATATTATATTTAGATACAATATTTTTTCGTCAGTTATTTTCTATGCATTCAGATGCTGGAAACGTTGCCAAATAATAAAATATTTTAAGTTTTAAACTTTCTATGTAGATCGGTCTAGAATTGGAGTATCCACATGGAAATATTCGTGCTTTGATTTTATTTTAACACGGTGAAAAAAATAGCAATGTATTTTAGTTTTACAAAAATATTTTTTTTTAATATAGTTGATAGCTATTTCGGCTCACGCCATCGTCAGAACTATGCTTAAACTAACATTCGCTTAGCTATATATAGCTGTGTAGAAAAGGTACACAATACATATTCTCTCCTGTTTTAACGACCTAGCTTGTTTCTTACTCGCAATTAAACTAAAAATTGTTAATGAAACTAAAAAGGCGGCTATATCAATAAGTTTACATATAGCACGGCAATGGTCTATTACAGAAACAAAGAAGCACCCTGCAGAGGGTTAAGCAATGGCGATAGACATATCTTAGTTTGTTCGTAAAGAACCCTTTGTGATAGTTGATGTATTGTATATTGATTTTCAGCTATTCCAAAGCCGTCATCCTGCGAATTTACTACATAGATGCAAACATTTAGGCGCTGAGTTTGACTTTATATTATGTGATTCCTTTATAACGTGACCGTGTTATAATGGAGTTCTACCAAGCGAATGCCGATTTAATCAATAATTTATTTTCGCCAACTTTGATTCTCGGTAGTGAAAAAATCTCATTATTGTATCAATTACATTTTCGAATAAGGGCGTTAAATTTTTGCAAACCAGATTCAGATAGTTCTTACGATGGCGTGAGCCAAAATAGCTACCAAACTATATCTTATAAAAGAATGTAGAACTAAAATACATTGCTATTTTTCACTGTGTTATAATGGATTCCTACCAAGTGAATGCCAATTCAATCAATAAAACCAGATTCATTTATTAGGACAACTTGCGATTGAAAAACGATTCGATTGGTTGAATACAGTGTTTATAAAAAGAAGGTTTTTTATGAAAGTTCGCACGAAAGCAGGTCCATGATATTGCATGCCATTTTCGAACGTTGGCTTTGGGAGAGATTATTTTGTAGGGCCTAAACTTCATCAAACCTTCGAGAGCAGGCGTTGCCGGGCGTTGGTGGGAGTCACATTATTTGCGTTAAAAGTTTGAGAAAACACATTTCCTTGAGAATTTTTGCGGCAAAGTAGACTCTTTATGTTGCCGTTCTAACACTCCAGATACATATAAACGTGAATAAAAAATATGTTAACGGTAAAAAAATGAAATTTTTTAGTTTCTTCAAAAACAAAATGTAAAACTGGCATAATCTACTAACATATACATTAAAAACAGTATATATTATACATAGCAACACTTCCAAATAAAACATAAATAAATTTAATAATATATTTAAAAGGAATTTTTAAAACAACACGGTGGAAAAATAGTAATGTATTTTAGTTCTACAAATTTACTATAATTACTAGTTCATAGTTTATAGTTCTGGCGGTGGCGTGAGCCGAAATAGCTATCAACTATATCTTATAAAAAATTGTAGAATTTAAATACATTGCTATTTTTTCACGGAGTTATAATGGGAGTTCTAACAAGTAAATGCCAATTCAATCAATGAATTTTTAAAAGACCCCGAAAAAATAAAAACCCTAAAGAGTAAGCGTTTCTGATGATAATGTAACCCTGAAAGAGCTATCAATAATATTTCAGTGTTCATATAAATATGAAATATTTGGATGGAATTGATGAATGTTTAATGACGTGTTAATAAGTCATGAATAACTAAAAAGTTAAATATCGTGTGATCAAAAATATTAGGGGCTTGTGATGTTCATTTATTTGTATTACAAGAAATTGTTTCATAAAATTAAATTTCTTCAGAAGAGTATTGTGTAATATAATATTGTTGCATATTTCAGATGAGATGCCACAGGGCGTTGTTTTGCGACCAGATATAAAAGATAATAGAAATATGAAAGTGGATAATCAACAGAAAATATGAATTTATAAAAAAGCTGTACTATGTTAAAATAACAACTTAAAGTTCAAGTCAGCTAGCGATTTCTTCATCGACAAATTATAAACAGGCATAATGATGATATTTTTAATATGAAACGACATGAAATAGTTATTTCTTAATGATTTTACTGGACAAATCTTATTTAGTTTGAAATGTTTAATGAGCTAATGTATCGAATATAAACACCTTTTTCAACATAAAATTGCACGCTTTATAATGTTAGACTCAATTATAAAATTTAATTTATTTTCTACTGCAAAATAATTTATTTTTAATAAAGCAATCACAGCTGATAAAAATCAGCGGAGGATGGCAACATTGCATTTTATCGATAAAGGCACTTCTCGGCCACTGTAGGGTAGATTTATGTTCATCGGTTTTAAATAGATAACAATCGCATAAAAGTCACTTGCGAGCCTTTTGCTTGCGCGAATAAATCTATCCCTTTTATCTGGAGACGTTTGCCTATAAGTTTAAAAAGAGTGTTTGGAATGTCCTATAATGCTAAAACGATGAAAAAATAGCAATGTATTTTAGTTTTACAAATTTTTTATAAAATATAGTTGATAGCTATTTCGGCTCACGCCATCGTCAGAACTATGCTTAATCGAACATTTGCTTATCTATATATAGCTGTGTAGAAAAGGTACACAATACATCTTCTCTCATGTTGTAACGACCTAGCTTATTTCTTGCTAGCAATAAAACTAAAAAATAAAATTGTAAATGAAACTAAAATGGCGGCTATATCAATAAGCTTTCATATTGCACGGAAATGGTTTATTAGATGGGGATGGTTTATTACGGAAACGACTCAGCCCCCAGTAATGCCTTGAGGAGCGGCGAAGGATATATATTACTTTGTCCATTAAGAATAATGCTATATATAATACACATCAAATACACCAGATTGTATTGTATATTCATTTATTAAAAATAAAATATTCATCATTTGCAAATCACCATCGTAAAAATTAACGATATCAATAGAATTTACCTCAATTGATACAGTCTAAAAACATCAATTCCATACATAAAATATTAAATCCATTAATAATCAAAAAGACCTGATTCCAGTTGCCTGTATAACTAAGCCTCAATTCAAGCTTTTGCATCCTTTAAGGTCACTAAAAGCTTTCTTCAGCCACCCTACTCCTCAAACATTTGTAAATGCAAACTTTAAGGATAAAGAAAAAAACCTATATTACACACATTAATAACTAATATTCTAAAAAATATATATCAAACAAATAAACATACAGGGACGTCGAATTAGTAAAACTGTAACCATTTTGTGGTGTTTACATTCAAGATAGTTTTATATTATGTATGTATATAATAATATATGTTATCTAGTGAAATGTATTTGTTTAAAGTGCGCGTTTCTTTATTTTATAGTTAATTTTTTTTCATTGTTCTAATATTAATTCCATATTCTACGCGTTTGATGATTGTCAAAATGTTTCTTAGAGTAATATTGTGGCAACTGAGAACATGCTATAAATTTTAAATGTTTTTTTTTTATACTTATAATCAAAGAAAGACAGTTATTAGAGATTTAAAAAGTAAGAATTACTAACTTACCAATGCACCCAAAAAAACTTAAATTTAGTTTATTGCAAACAGTAAAAATATAAAATATAAACAGTTATTTTTGAATAACACGATTGTCATAAAGAAATCTAGAAAATTTATAAAAGGTTGGGAGTATCGGGAGTGTAAAAGCTTGTATTTTTCGTTGTTTAAATAAAGCCGAAGAATGGAGCTTTTTACTATTGGTGAAAGCTACCAGTTTGAATAAAAAATAAAAGAGCACCACGTCTCTCTTTTTTAATAATAATATTGAAAGTAACTCCCAAAACGGTTCCAATTAGTAAAAAAAAAGCTTTTATTTTAAATCGAAACTGAAAGGGTTAAGTGAAAAGCTTCGGCGAAGCATTGAGCAATAGCATAGAAACTCTCGGCAGCCGAAAAAAGGTCGAGACTTTTTAAATAGAACGCGCGGCAGGGGTCATAAACTGACCGACCACCATTACAATAACACGTCCACCGGGAAATGTAAAGAAAATGAACGAAGAAGGGGTGCGGGGGATTCTTTTTTTTGTTGTTGTTTTATTTAACTAACGAATCCGCAGACAAGGAAGGTTAATCTCGCGAAACTGTGATGAAATACTTTCTGTATTATCAAAATAGACGTTAGGAATGTTTCCCCTTTTCACTGTGAAGTAAACAATTTTAAAAGATTATTTGAATTCCTCAGGCAACAAAGGAGCATCAAATGAAAATATCTATAACTATAAACGTACTTTGAATTTTATAAACACATATTCGTGGAATAATAACAATAACAATGTATTAAGTTTTACAAGAATTTCATCGAAGAAATAAATTGCTATTTTCATTAAACTATATGGGAACAATACCAAGCCGATTGCAATTCAATCATATTGAGTAGACGTCTGATAAACCAAGGTGAACGATGACTATAAGATATCACATAATTAAATATATAAAAATATATATCACATACGCAGTCCAACATGCACAAGATTCTTTTTCGACTGATTTCACTGATATTGTAACCAGTTGTCATTCGTATTTCGCATATTGAGAAACTGGTTTAATTATTTAGACTAATTATACCATACGACTTAAAACTGAAGCGTAGACATTGAGACTTAAGTAATTTGTATAGTAAAATGCTTTAACTTTACTTTTATTGAATTCGTAGGTATTTTAGATACGATTTATACGGCTTTTGTGTAGTAAAATGTTTTCTAGTTAAAAGAGTTTCGTAATACATATTGGAGGCGAAACAAACTTATTCATTGGCATGGTAATTTAAACTATGCGGAAAGAAGTCCACATATAACAAATACGATCATTAGTTTGGTTTTGCGAAGTGATTTAAACTTTCGGCGGAGCGGAATTGTAAGCGATTATATCTCGACGCGATCACGTACGGGGAGTTATTTTACGAGTTGCTATTTACGGCGAAAAAGCCTACGGAAAAGAAACGCTTTTTCTTCTAGCCGAGAAAATGGTGGCGACATGTGTTTTGTCTCTGTACCTCACACACAAATAAAGAGATTATCATAAAAGTTTAGACGACGTTTTACAAAAAAAAAAAAAACGCCGCCTTCTTCATTCTCTACGATAGAATCGCGCGTGTTTTACGCTCCTCGAAATATCAAGGTGTCTTATTATAAAAGATATTTTCTACGAAATTTGACAACGTAAAAATTCATTGTGCTCTTCGTATGCGACAATTGAGGGATTTGTTACATATATTAGACTATCGTTAAATTCGTTTATTTGGATTGAATAGCATGAATATATATGAGAAATACCATATTTAAATTTTATGCAGAATAACTTAAAGTTGAAATGAAAATATTTCCAAATAATCCATTAAAATTAACATAAGTATAAAGACAAAAGATTTATGTAGCTTTTATTTAACAATGTTCATACAGTAATTGGAATTTTTCAAATATACAGAAAATTCAAATGAATACTTTATATAACATTGTTCTTCAATCTATTTATGTATTTTATTTATTGATTTATAAATATTTCATATATTGAATAAGAGGGTTCCGGGGATCAAGGCCGAGAGAAAATTAAAAACATTGTAAATCATAACACCGCCTCCTGTTGAAGACTTGATTTCGGAAAATATCAAATAGTTCTTTTATATATCACGATTAAATCTACAAAAAAGTGGGCATGAGTGATTGCTTGATGAATGTATTCATTATTTGTCAACTAAATATATTCACTTCTTAATTTTATCAAGGACAAAATATTTAGGTTAAAAAAAAATATTTCACAATAATGGCAACAAACCGTTTTTTAAATTAATTACCACACGAATAATGAACATAAATGCTGTCACAAGCAAATGCTGAAAAATTCAAAACGATAAAGATAAATCACAACTTGTCTCAATTTGAAATGTCTTACTTATTCCCATGGCACGGTGTCAGAAAAAATCAATAGTACGCCACTCAAAAAATAAGTAAGACTCCGCGCATTTCGGGCATGTTATTATTATAAGGCCTCGCGTGCCATAGGTGTGTCAATGTCAAGTTTATTTTTTTCTCTTTATGCGCCTCCCCGTATTCAGTGGAGTGCGAAAAATATTCATTAGTAAATGAAAAGAGACATGCAAAAAAAATCTAAGGAATTCAATCGAACTAAAGTTTAAGAACAACATTAATTACACTGTATATATCGTATATAAAATATCTAACTAAAAGCCAATGCGACAAATATTATTTGATATAAAAATCATGTGAGAATAAATTCGATGATAATATTATACTACACAGGACGGTACTTTATATCGAATCAAAAAAAAAAATATTATTCAATTTTACCCGTGTTACCATGACAATGGTAAAGCTTATACCATTAGTGTCACCAAAATTAACTTTATTTTGGTTATAAATTTATCATAATGCAACAGTGAAATTTTCGTAACTGTTTAACTTTATAGAAAATATAAAAAAAATAATTGCTGTGTGATGATTAAAATAATATTAATTATAGCCCTTGGGTACGAAACTCGTAAATACATAGCCTAACACATTCTTGAAGAGAGGAAAGCTCGATTACTAATACTTTTATTTCTGTTTTCTGTTAATAAAATATTCTGTCATTGATTATATTGATTTCAACTTGTTGAACTCCCCAATAATAAGGTGAAAAGACAAGGTTATTTAAAGTAATCAATAATTTTCGTGTTATTATATGGTTTTTGCTAATTTTATGTCATTTAAAAACGATGAACATTTTCATCATCCGGTACTTTTTAGCAGAATTTAGCATAGAACCGATTCATTTAAAGAGTTATGGATGCATTAATTTGTACAAATTCGCACAAAAGAAGTGAAAAAAGGGGTGCTTTTTTAACTTATTTAAAACTCATATTCGAAGGATAGATAGTTAAAAGCGTTTTACGAAAGGCTGACAGTTTATTAATAAAAATCATTTGAAATAAAATTAACGATTTGCGGAATACAAACAGAACAGAAGATAACGCCAAACTGGGCATCTGTAACGCTGTCGGTGAGATCCCGGCACACCGCTGCTTGCACAATTCGGCAATCCATCACGTCACTCCCCTCGCGAAGGGGTCACAGAAGACATTCTAAGTGAGTGTCCCGGGCCCCAGCCGGGAGGGTGGAGCAAACCTCGGCCCCCGGCTACAGCCCGAGAGCGGAGGGAGGGGTGGCGACATTCATTGTAAAACCATCACTGCGACCAACACGTATTATTGTGCTGGAAACTTTTTTCGGCGAAGAAAAAAACGTAATTTCAATTTAATTGAAGATTCGGGACGAGCGCTTTGGGGTTTTGGAAATCTTTTCAAATAAGATTTACGTGGATATTTTGAAGCATAAAATATTTTACCGCCGAATAGACGCTGAATTGCTTTTTTTTTAAATATAACCGGCCAATTTCAATCCACTTTTGAATAATACAAGGAGGTGAAATTGAAAAAAACCGTTTTTGTGAGTAGGTGTGAGTGACGCGATCTTATTACTTTCTTTTTTTGCGATTGAATATTGTTGATAACTAGCTTTAAGGTCATTTAAAATATTGTATGAAACATGAAAAGACTAAATGAATATATATGTACAATAAAAACACGCTACTACGATACTAAATTAAAAATCAAAACCAGACGTTTATTTCTAGATGAATTTACAAAAATAATACAAGAGTTGACAACGTTATTTACTGTTATATATGTCAATAAGAAACGATTTTATACATAAAGTTAACATTTCAATCCAATCAAATTTAAAAAAGCAGTAGTTAGTCAGTTTCGAATCGGATATATTAAAGGTAATATTAATATTTTAACACGGTGAAAAAATAGCAATGTATTTTAGTTCTACAAAATTATTTTTAACAAATATAGTTGATAGCTATTTCGGCTCACGCCATCGTCAGAACTATTATTATATAGTTATAATTATTATATTATAGTTAATATTTTAGGTATATATATATATACTTTTCACACGATTTTTAAAATCAATTATGATATTGTTTCTAGAGATATTCAAATCCATGGATCTACAACGGAATAGTTAAAACGTCCGAAAGCTTTTAGCGCATTACTACAAGAACTGTTTTTAGCAATAAATAAAACGGACGTAAAAGCATTCCTCTCAAGCTGATTGTCAAAGATCTATTTGCATTCTTACGGTCAAAACCAACTTAGGTTACGCAGTCAGGATTCCGAGCAGTATATTATATTGAAAAGTCAAGACCGAAGCTTTGGCCCAGGCTATCTCGTAAAATAATATATTATGCATGCACGTAAATTTACTCTATATGACTACACTTTCGCACAAAAGGCTTCGAGGCGAGCAGGTCAAAAGCACTTGCGGCCCCTTTGCGGGCGAAAGAAAGCTCTCCGCTACACTACATACACCCTTTGCTCTCAATGCCTGCCTGTCTTGACTAAGTTTTCCCGATTCTAGAAACATGTGCAAGTGAACGATGATTGACGAAAGACACACGCTTTTAGAGCACTGCTCAGAAATGATTGTCTACAATTTTAGTATTCTGATATTATAATTACGTCAAATATTGCAAGGGAAATACGAAATTCATTTTAGATATCGACTAAAGGTGCTTGGTGGAATTTCAATATCAAAATTTAAATTGTTGAAACTTTGTACGATTCCACATATTTTGCCACTAACAACCCGGGTTTCGCCTTTTGACAACGTTAAGCATTGTATCAAATGGATTACCCAATTGCATTTTAATTATATTTAATTATAATTGTTTAAAATCAACAATCAAATCGATAGTTCTGACGATGGCGTGAGCCGAAATAGTTATCAATAATTTTTAAATAATTTTGTAGAACTAAAGTACATTGCTATTTTTTTCACCGGGTTAAAATCAATATCATCAGATTTATACTTTTCTAAGTAATTTCAGTTGGTACGTTTGCATCCTAACCTAAGGGTATATTTTTCCTTTTTTATTAAGTCCTATTGTATGTAAACGATGCTAATTGTCTTTCAGTACAGTTGCATTCGTGTGATATAATAGAATGTCTGAAGATGTCAAAAAGCGAAGCCCTTGTCGTTAGTGATAAAACTTGCGGAGTCGAACAAAGTTTCAACAATTAAAATTTTTTTTTATTATTTATCAATAAAAAATGATTCATCGCATAATAACTGACACCAACACGGCGTGTTCTTTTTGGATACCGAAGCTTATTTACCCAGAATATGAATAAAAAACCAACCTCACACCATTGGAAAATAAAGGAAGAAAAAAATGTAATTATAAAAATACTCAAATAGTAAAAATCATCGCTGAATATCCCATTAGATTGATAACTTCAACAATCTATAACATTGGCGAATGTTCATGACCAATATGAAGGAGTTTTAAAATAAAAAAAATATTGTGGTGAATGATACGAAGGATAAAAATTGGGAACATGTTGTTTTAAAGTTTGGACAATTTAGAATAGTAATGTAAAAAAAATCTTGAAATCAAACTTATTTTTGAGCTTCAATTGAGAAAAGAAAAAGATAAAATAAATATGATTTGGTAAAACTTACTCTTTTCAGCTTCGAATTCAGCGAAATTTTGACTTACCTAAAATAGAAAGAAATACAAAAATTAATAAGGAATTTATACTTATCACTTTTTTATTATAATCTTATAAAAGACAACATTTTTATGTATATTTTTATTTATTTGATATTATCAAAGTCGTCTCAAGTCTGCTTTATCCTGATTTTTTTAAATTGAAGCAGAGTAAATTCGAAAAATAAGACTATAGGAATAAATGAAGGAAAAGTATACAATTTTTTTTAATAAAAAATAATTCTTTATGGCTTTGTACACAGGCATGCATCATTGTATGTTTTACTCACCTTCTAAGTAAAATCACTTTAAGTAGGAACGTGAGCTTTCTAATCGAAAATATATTGCTCATACAATGCGAAAAAGAAAACCCTACATTAAGGCGTTTCGAGTTTTTTTAAGCCTTGACAGTTCGTACTTAAAACCGAATAATAAAACTGTCAAATAGTTTATTTTCTCTCCCATGTGTTTCACTTTCGTGAGGTCAGTATAGATGTGCAAGAAATTAGTGTTTCAAGTAAAAGATACAGATGTCAATGTAGTGAACAAAATTACAGTCTGAAAATTTTAAGAGTTTCGAAAAACTTTTTATTCATCAAACATAACAGGTAGAATTCGATTCACACACAGTGACATCAAAATCGCTTTGAAACATAAAAAAAAATTGATCATGTTCATGTGAGACATCATTTTTAATTACGAACGGTTTAACTCATCAAATAAGCAGTTAAAAATGCTCAATTAACGATCGAAACTAGCTCAACGTCTAAATATTAGAGATTTTTTTTATCTAGCTTACTTATTCTAAAAAAAAATATTTTTTTTACTAATAATTCAAATAATTAATGATATCGACTGAAGTTGCTTGATGGAATTTTAATATCAAGTTTGAATTGTTACAATTTTGTACGATTCCACATGTTTTGTTACGACCCGGGTTTCGCCTTTTGGCATCTTCAACTAACTGTTTATTTTACGTGAGTTCTGTTGCATCCGTGTGATAGAATGCCTGAACATGCTGAAAGGCGAAACAATGGTTGTTAGTGACAAAGCATGTGGAATCGTACAAAATTGTAACAATTCAAATTTAATAATTTAAAATTAAATTTATATTGAATAACTTCCATACGAATTATTTTTTTAAAGCAAGACAGTTGTGTATAAATATATATTTATAAGGAAATCAATGCGAATTTTTATGAGACACCAGCAATATATTTATACGCAAAGCAAACGTTGTCATGTTGTGTCTAACCGAAAAGTTTATTTCACAATATCAATTCAGAAATTCCGACTTACAAGGAAAATATCAATTTTGAAATTCCGAACCCTTTCGGGAAGTATTAATTTTAAAGCCTCACCCCATTCCGTTCTCCCACCCATCAAAATAAATGCCAGTCAGTTCGTTCGCTACTCAACATCATCTGTCTCGCAGAAAGCTAATCTTTCCGTCCTCGAGAGCCTCTTGAAAAATACAACCAGCCCGCGATTCGTTTGTTTTAGACATTTTCATAAAATAAAATAAGCAGTGAGGTCGAAGCGTCTGTCATATTTATATTTATTCAATTGAATATGATTTGGGAAAGTCAGCGACTGATTTGTGTGAATCAAAAGAAAGACAGGTATATCTATTGATTGAATTGGCATTTACTTGATAAAACTCCATTATAACACGGTGAAAAAATAGCGATGTATTTTAGTTCTACAATTTTTTTTATTAGATATAGTTTGATAGCTATTTCGGCTCATGCCATCGTCAGAACTATGCTAAAACAAATATTTGCTTATCTATATACATCTGAGTAGAAAAGGTACACAATACATCTCCGCTCCTGTTTTAATGACCTAACTTATCTCCTGATAGCAATAAAACTGAAAAAAAATTGTAAATGAAACTAAAAAGGCGGCTATATCAATAAGCTTGTATATTGCTCGGAAATCGTTTATTGGATGGTGATGGTTTATGACGTAAACGATTTAGCCCTTAGTAATGGCTGAAGGAGCGGCGAAAGACAAGTATATCTCATTTGACCAGCATATAACACATAACAAGCAATTTTTATTATTCTTAGAAATATAATTTATTTTACTTGGTTGATAAAGCTATGAAAATTATGAATCAATTCATCTTACAAAAAAAATTCGAGTAATAACTGAATTTTAAAAAAATAGAGTTATAAGTTAAAATGAGTTAAGTCAAGTAATTTCTTTTCTTCATAAAAGTTATGAATAAAAAGAATATTGGTGAAATATATAGCCCGACAAAGAAGTTTAACTTTATCGGTATTTATTTCTGAAATTCATAATATTTTACACTTACCCTTAATCATACCTGAAAATGAATGCAAAAAAGCTTAATCGACAAAGGGGTATATTTTCAATATTAACAATATATTTATTCTAATAATGCTTTTCGAAAAAGTGCAACAAGTTTATTATCACATTTTTCGACACAACGCATGACATAAGAAAAAATGAATATATACTCCGTACAGCTTATCGTGAAAACATGAGGACGTTTCTGTTATATTTTTGCAAGGATTGGAAATACCGTGACCTAAGAAAAAGGAATAATTGTATTTTTAAAACTGATTTTTGTATAATTTTAATATTTTTCATCGTTCCTTTCAATTTATTACTTATTTTAAAGCAATGGTCACCGTAACCTTTCCCGGTGCAATAAGACAATCAGGGTACATGTAATTGGAATTTGGTTAAAAACTTAGTTTATTTGTGAATTAATTAATCTATATGAACGTTCGTTAAAAGGAAAATAAATATTTTTTCAGAATTCTAAAAGGAGCTGGATTGCTATAAAATAACCCAAATACTAGAAAAAATACAATTGCGTACGACGAATTGTACAAACAAATTTTGAATAAACATTTTTTAACTCTATTCAAATTGTATAACTATAGGCAAAACGATGCTAGTTTAAACCTTAAGTAGTCGTCTCAAGTTAAGTGTTATCGTACAAGAGGAGTAAGACCTCTTGTAAAGAAAAACTTTCTGAGAAAGCTTTGGTTGAATATTGTAATACAAAATAGTATTATGTACATACTCTGTCTGGATTGTAATCCTCGATATATCGTAAATTGCAAAACACAACAGTGAGTCATCTAAGACTGTGTTCGTATCAAATAATACCCTGTTTCAATATTGTATACTTTTTCATTACGTTTATTATTTATAAATATTGCTGTTGATTATACTGGCCATAAGATAAATCTATAGAGAACCATGAATGATTACGAAATGGGTTTTGACTACATTAAAGTGGGAACAATTATTATACAGTACAATCATATACTTTGGCTATATTTTTATGTATTTTAATTTTATTGATAAAATATTAACTCTTTATAAATAATAAAAATACCCTGTTTAATTATTGTATTTATTAAAAAATAACTAATTGGCATGAAAATTACTTGTTAACTTATTGAAATTTATTATAAAAATCAAGAATGCATTTCTTAAGAAATAACCATTTTGTGGACTTGAGTGGGTGAATATATGATAACAAAGTTGTATGACGGTTTCTCTCGTTTATTTGTGTCCGTGTGTTTGAATTCATCGCCAATGAAATCATTTTGATATAAATTATCTCGTATTTCATTCAATTCATTCCATGAAATATATTTTTTTAATAAGAAATGATTATTTTTTTAACCCTTCCTTTACTGTGTCAAATAAACGCGCTCTCTTATACTGTGAATTTGATACACATAATACAAACAAGAATGATATAAATAGAACACATGTAATGGAAACATAACAATATACTTTGGGTATAAATCTCGCTTTAATTTAAATATTTTTTTTTGACATCATCATATGGTTAAAAAAATTGTTAACTTGAAAACCTTAAATTTTAACAAAATGTCTTCCCTGCGCATCCGTGGATACCATTATTCATTTTATTATTTTGTCCGTTGAGAAAATTTATAAAGGAGGAATACCTAAAATCTTAGCACAGGATTTATAGAGCAAATTTAATTATGAGAAGCTATGCGTACTTTTTACACATCACTGGATAGAAAAAAGGTTAAAGGAGCGAAGGAGGTGTGCACTTTTAAAATTTTGGTGAAGAAGGCAATGACTTGAATTAGGTTAAGAAACAGTGGTTGACATACTATATGAAAGAGGTGAGAATTTCCAACGAACCAACTGAACACTATCAGTTATAAGATCCGAGCCAAATTGTAATATAAACCCTAATAAAATATATAATGGGTTTGAGTGACAAGTCTTTCGACGTTAAGAGTATCCAATAAAACTAGATACCTGTAAATTACAAAATTAATTACAGGCGGAGAGAAAAGTACTGATTTATTTCTTTATCCCCCGCCAAAGAGAAAACTCAATCTTGTGGGAAATGAATTTTCTCACCGCTTGGTTTTTTTCTCTCCGCTGATTGACACCGAAGTAAAAAAATATATTTAAGGTTCGATGGCAGAGTGGTGGAAATTCTCTAGTGTGAAAATACTCAGAGGAAAATTGTTCAGAGCGATGAAAAGAAAAATCAAGTTAAGTATGTTTTGTGAAAGGAGGCAACAGAGATTTTTTTATTCTTTTTTTTCAGTTGAAGTATTTTGGAAAACTTATTGTTGACAATGTATCAAAATATGATTGAATGTAGCATTTTATTTCAATCATATCTCTGCACTTAAAATTTTAAATAAAAAAAAAAAAAAGTTAATAAAACAGAAATGGAAACGAGTTCAAATCATTGGGAGAACTATGGTTAACATCGAAGATTTTTCTTACTTGCCGTAATTGCCAAATCTCCAGATATTTTCAGAGAATTCCTAATAATTATAATGTTAAAATTTAATACGTGAGATTTTCATAATTTTCACATCAAAATATCATTCACAACTTTTATTTCGGATTTATAAGCAGTGAAGACAAGAAATATATCATTAAATTATACTTATACGAAAACGTGATAATAGATGAAAATATAAAACGTAAATTGCTACTGAAATACAATGCATATACAGAATATAACAGAATGTATTATTTCGTAATTTCGAAGGTAGGCATCTGAGGTATGTCCGCTGGCACATTATACAACAAAGGTATTCACTATATATGACATAAGCTCCAGATTGAGGAAGGAAATTAATGTAGGAAGCTAATCGGATATTTCACGGGGCTTTCCCTCACTGTGAAATATAATAGACATACGTCATATCACCAAAATCTTGTAAGTAATAATTGTGATAATCATTATGAAGTGGCGCATCCCCTACTACGACATGACAGAGTTACTTCCGCGAACTGAATGGGGCGGTTGGGAGGATTTAACTGCGGATAATCTCTGGAAGATTTATATTTCAGGAAACCCCCCTGAAGGATTAAAATTGTACCGAGAAAATACATAAATGGAAAGTGTCTGAAAATGATTTATTAATAATAATTGTACCTTACATATTTTTCATTAATATCAAATAAACCCATTAAGAATAAATTCCTAATCGCAAAACAAAAAGTTTTTATAATGGAGTTGTCGGTTATTTTTGAGTGAAATACATTTATTTTTATCAATCACTTTTTTATTTGAATCAGTTTTACATTCAGGAAGCTTTTTCAAGGTGATGTAATGATTGATACTACTGTTGAAAGAAAGTTAATCTAACAAAAAAGGGAGAATCATACGGAAAATCGTGTACTTTCTTTTAATTTAAATTCAGATAGCTTTTGCGGAAAGTTTTAATATTATTATGTTTTCACTGAATATATTGAATTCAATATTTTAAATATATATACTAAGAATCAACCCTAAAACCTTTCAATAATTTAATTACAGATTGAAAACAGATAATTCTATTAATTTAAACATGAAATAGTGCACAATAATAAACACCGTTGACGATAAAAATATAAATTGGTCAGTGAGATATTTTTTGTCCGCACAATAGATTGTATTAAAGAAAAGAATTTCGATTTTTGTGTAAATAACCTCTCTGCTACGCTAGTGAAATTGTCTATTAACGAAATTCAGTAATCTTCTTGGAACCGGAAACATTGCTTTCATTTCAATTAAATCAATAATACATACGGGTTTCGGTATTTTCAGTGTTGACATTGATTTTTAAACAACAAATAATATTTTTTTAAGCCCCTCATATCGATAACTAATGAGTGACAAGTGATGTTTCTGTTTTAGATTATTTAAAAATTTGACAAGAAAGTCGATGAAATTGGGTGTAATTTATGTTTTGGACACACATGAATGTATCTTAATAGAAAAATCGATTTAATTAAACGAGGGAGCTTGATAGTATTTTTAAAAAAATTTGAATTGTTTAAGATATTTATATGACCAAAAGTATTTGTGAACGAACCATGTTTCACCTTCGCCATCTTAAATGATTCTAAAACAATAATTCACGTTCTCAATTTGAATGTGATGAATATGTTGAAATTTATAGAGATATGTGAAAATGAGTAACCAGTGTATCTAAAATTGTAAATTTAACATTGAATTATATTATATGGTGAAATATTATTTATAAATAAGTAGTGATAGTGAAAAACCCTTTTAAGATTAAATATGCGTTTTTATATAAGCGCAACAACCTCTATATAACACATGTTACAGTTTATTCATATTTCTGAATATTTTATGAATATTTTTGATGAAGGGTTATTCGTCTTTTTCGTACCTTATTCTCCACGTGTTTACATTATTATAATAATACGACCTGTCCATGGAAAGATTCAATAAAAACTAACGCTACGCTACCTTTAATGCTAGTGAGTGAAGCACACCATTTTTCACGTAAATAAAAAAGACGTTATATTTTAACAGTCCGTGCATAAAAACGATAAAATATTAATATGAATTATAGCAATATTAAGCGGCTGATGGAAATCAAAAGCGCTTTTTACCGGCTTAATTTTATATAGTGGAAATAAACTATTTAACCGAAATTCAAATATTAAGCCAGCGGTTTACAAATGTGACATAAAACGATTTCACGGTGAATTAATTACGTACATTTCATGAATAAAAGCTATATATAATTTAATATCATTGTATAGAAAAAATATTACGTCCTAATCATTAAAATATGTATAAATAAATCAATATTCAATTTAAAATCTGCTAAATAAATAAATAAGAATAAGCCTTCAAATACACCATCTATGAAAGGAATTGTTGAATTAACTATTATTCTTTTTTATTTGACATCAAGTAAAGGCAATTGTAGGCATACAAGGTGTCGCGAAAAAAAAGGATAGAGCAATTTTCAATAATAGAATATAGTGATGACAAAATTAAATCTGATCACACATTGAAACCGCTTTTTAAATAGCAATTCTCTTATAGAGTATGCGAGAACTTAAAGTCAATTGCGATTCATAAAATAGAACACATAACGCAGAACTCTATATCTATTCGCGTAGGCAAAAGGTTAACGATTTTCTTATCGGCAATTAAGACAAAAATTCATTACTATTTCCTCTATGTCATTTGACATTATAATTTGAATAAATTCTGTTATCTTTACCGCTATCCTTTTAATTGATCCATAAAGCGCGGCGAATGCAAAGTACCTAGTTTACTTCTTGTCCATAACAAAACCAAACTTTTAATCCTTTTTTCAATTTACTTAAAGATCCGTTATAAAAAAATAACCATTTTTTATATAATGTTTCGGCAATAATTTCACTAATTTGATTTTAATCTTGAAAACAGTTCGTAAATAAAAAGATCAACGGAAAATAAGTTTGAAATTGATAACTTTGTTATTCCGCATGTTTTCACAATAACGTATAATTTCGTCACCGAGTAAATAAAATAGAAATAAAAATCAACAGTTGTTAGCAATAACTAAAAATTTTAACAGAAATCAATTATAAGTAAATATTATTTTCAATAAAACGGGTGGCTCACCAGTATTAAATTTATTTCCCCTAGGATTTTTACCTATATGCCCTAGTAATTAATTTGTAACATGGAGTTATTATAACTAATGCTTTTATTGTTTAAATTTACCCTTTGCTTACGACCATTAAAAAGAGAATAATTCTACACAGACTAGTTTAATATAACAGTTAGATTCACTCTATGCACTAGTAATGAACAGTCTTTAGATACAGTCTAAAGATGCTTCTTGACTAAGCGAAACACGTGTCACATTAGTAACACACTAGAATAACGAAGTAATCAATTATAATTTATATGAAAGCAATTCTCGTACCAATACTTCTACTCTCATCGTTAATGAAAATTAAGGTTTTAGTGCATATAATGGATACCAAACTCACTTTTAAGGGGTTAACTGTTAATTCTTGATGGAAAGGCATGATATTTTAAATAATAAAAACACATTTTGTAGTACTCATTTCCATAATATATTTTTTGATCAGGACCGGTTTCGTGAGCTCATCGCGAGCATTATCAACTGAGATTTTAAATAATAAAAAAAAGATACCAGCTCTTTTAGTACATTTACTTTTTTAAACATAATCAAAATTTTGTATTATCACGATGTAAAACACTTCATATATATATATTTTTTTTTGCTATTTCTGAAAGTTTCAAAAGCAGTTGTGCCTAAAATATATATATGTGCGTTTATATATTGTAGAGCCAGTGGCTTTTTCAAGTTTCAGATATAGCAAAAAAAAAATGCGTAATATTCTTAATCGGATCATACGTTCAACAACTGTAATATCGAAGAAAAACTACAATAAAAGTGGGCACCGTAAGATAAAATTGAAGATACAAAAAGGTTATACAATGGAGTCCATAAAACTTTGGAATATGAGTTCCTAACCCGCTCCCCTTGCGCAATAGAAAATACTGTAAAGAGTTTCTGGGGATCCTAAATATATAAAAGGGCCGTCGAATTAGGCGGGCGGTCATTCGAGAGGACCTTGATAGGTCGTAGGGGCCCGCGGGGACCAGTGACCGCCTATTGTTTTTAACGACCGGAATGATGGCCAGAGCTCACATCCAAATTTATTACTCCATTTTTTGCTACAATAGATACCTTCCCCCACCCACCAGAGATTACCAAAATGTCAATACCACGAGAGTTTAAAAAAACAACAATTCAACAAACGATTCACTTTTGCAGCAAATTGATTACTAGACGACTCGTGGCTTTGTATATCTGTGATAAAAAGTTTAATTTTTATAACATTTCGATTCAATGTTTGATATAATTTATGATATCAACTGAAGGTCCTTGGTGGAAATTCAATATCAAATTTGAATTGTTACAAAGTTGTAACAATTCAAATTCAATGTTTGATGGCAAGATACATTGGAAGTAAATTTGAAGAATTTTCTGCCGATGATAGTTATAATTTATAGATCTTTTTTTTTTCATTTCATTTAAGTAACATACAAATTTTCGTCGTAA
This sequence comes from Himalopsyche japonica, assembly GCA_028555115.1. Classification (NCBI taxonomy): domain Eukaryota; kingdom Metazoa; phylum Arthropoda; class Insecta; order Trichoptera; family Rhyacophilidae; genus Himalopsyche; species Himalopsyche japonica. Next base: position 1,841,696 of record JAHFWJ010000657.1, on the reverse strand, counting down.
CACTACAAAGTAAATAATGTTATCTAAACTGTAATGCATAAAACACCTGCATAAATTTGTCCGTTTATATAATTGTCACAACAATTCGTTACAAATAGTGACGTGAAACTGAGCTATTCAACATTCAAAATGTTAATTATATGGCTTTATAATAGTTACTTCTACAAACATTAAACAAAAAAGTTTTTTTTTTGTTAATTATGATATTTTTAAAATAAGTAAACGTCAATTCAACGCATACTGTATTTTAATAAGTAACGTTTCTAGAACGTACACATATCGAATCAATCATTGTGAGATATTTTAAACAAACAAATATGCACATAGTAAAAGAATCAATCATTATATAAAATGATAATTGATACTTAAGCACAATGAACATACAGAACATAATATCGAATATGCTATTTCAATGGAAGACTTTTCGGGCTACATATTTCCATACTTTACGACTATTCAATACAATGAATATTTAGCAGAACGCCGTAGCACTGAAATAAATACAAAAATTCTTACGTAAAATGTTACATAAGAAACATTATGCAGACAAAAAAATAATAACCACGGAGACACATAAATTATCCAAAACGTTTGAGAATTTCTACTCATCGCCATTAACATTTGGATAATATATATTCTATATCGCATGCTTTATATGAAATAATATAACCGTGGGGCAAGTTGAAAAGAAATCTTTCCGTCCGATGCCTTTGTTCAATTAGCCGGCCGGTGAAATTTATAAACGATCGTACTCACAAAGCCCGGACCATAAAAGAACACAAAGTTGCCATAGGGGGAAATTTGCAAAGGAAATGTGTTAATTTACAGACATAAAGATAAACCAGCTTATCTGGAAGGTGTCTACACTTCACTTTTTTTGTTTATTGTTTTGAAAATTATACAAAATGTGATACGATAGTCTTGTAAAATGTAATAAACAACAAATGTGTTTCAAACAATAATTTTATCGTGTATTCAATGTATTTATTAACTATCAAAGTGCATTACGATTTAAACTGAAATCAATAAAATTAGGGGTACTAATACTACAAGAAATACTAAGAAAATACTACATTTGTACACACATCTTTCAGTACTGATTTAATTCTAAATTGAACGTAAAAAAAAACCTTAGACTTGTCATTCAGATACGATGATAGAAAAATGTTAATTTTTATTAATAGATATATCATTGGTAGAATTCTATTTGTAACGTAAATTTGAAATCAATAATTATGTTGCATTGCAATTGTTTTTTGATTTAATATGTGTAATTATATATCAATAATATAAAGTGTTTTCTTTTAAAAGATATCTTCATTAAAAAAGTAAATGATCGGAATAGATTATAAGATGAAGAAGATTCTCATTATTGCTGTTTTCGTTTTGAAAAAACTATTATAGAACAAAAGAAAACTTTCAAAATGAACATCAAGGCTACAAAAAAAGAGCCAACGCATGGATGAGAGGACGATTTTTAAAAATATTGCCTTTTTTACTCTTTTTATATTACATCTCAAAATAATTTTATATGTGAAAATATATTCCGGCAAAACCGGTTTTGCAATCCTTAAACTAAAAATGTAAATTAAAATATTTTGATCCATTACATTCTTTACATTAAAGTATATCGAATAAACAAACCTGTTATAAGAAAATATTTTTGATAGTGTGAAAAGCATTATTCCCTGAAGCAATTAAGTCGTCATTGTTAGGAGAGGGCTATTTCTATATCTTTTAATAATAGCAGTGCAATACAAAGGTTACTTAATTCTGACGCAAAACCAAGAGGACAAAGAAAATATCCGATCAAAAAGGATTTTCCTTCAAGGGGATATCTTTCAATTACTTAAAGTGCATATCATTAGGTTTGGTAACAGATGTACTTTCCATTAAAGAAGGGGGGAGCAGGGAGGGGCATTGTTTTATTAAGGCACTTCGAAACAATTTAATTTCCATGATTTGAAGCGAATCGCTCGAAAACTTCGGAGAAGATTTTACGAGATTACGCCATTAAAGAAATACAATAATATTACTTGTCTAATAACTGGTTGCTATAAATACTCGCCTTATTCAAACGACACAAAATAAACATTAGTTGATCAATTCCAGTGATATAATAATTATAATTTTACTAAAAATCGCCATCTATTTAATAATAATGTTTTGTGCTATGTGTGACAAAAACCAATGCTACATCATTCCTTCAAGAAAAATATCACTTTATTGTAAAATACAATTAGTAGTAATTATTCCAAACGATACTTAAACGATTCAACGATAATTCGTTAAAAAGTCATATTTCAACAAATAGATATTTCTTGCAATCGATCTTTTGTGATGAAATGATTAAAGATGCTTTAAAACTGAATTAAAATAAAACTATCCGTTAACTTGTGTTGTCTGTTTTATGCCTATAAAATGGTTATATTATGTATATATGTACGAATAATCCCTGGAAAACGAAAAAGATTTGTGATTCTTTTCGAAGATGTGGTCCTGAATGCTACCCATCGCATAAGCGAGGTAAATATAATATATATGTATACAATATTTAAAAATGATAACAAAACCCATATAACAAAATGAAAAATGTTAAAATTACGGAGTGCGAAAAGCACTTCGCTCATATGTAAATTTCAATCTTCTGACTGGAATTTTTCGTAAAAATAAATCGCTGAAAGTCCCATTGTATCCGAAATCAAGAGATATTTTTGTCTAAAATTTTACACAATAAAAGGCGATAGGAAAGCATTGAAAAGCTTTTATTCAATGAGCCCACAGAGCGTGGCGGACAATTCAGTCATATATTCTAGTTTAAAGTTTCGCTGTATACTAAAATTATCATTGTCGGCCTTAATATAACTGCAAAATACGTTGAATGGCTGAAATAAAATTCAAAAACGAATATAGATTTAAAATTACCACATTGATTTTGATATAGTTGGACTAAAATGTATTTTTACAGACGGATGGAAAAGCGTAACGGTATACTTTTGCTAATTTGAAAAGCTTCCATATATGAAAAGTTATTACAATAGCACATTAAATATACTCAACATCAGTCCACCTGTTTTGCTAATTGCTAATGTTTTTTTTTCTAACTTCATCTTCATTTTGTCAATGGAGAATTTTGTATAATTCTAACTAAAAATCTCATTAATTTAAATTTATTCAGAAGCGATTTTACACAGCGAATACTTAGTAGAATGAATAGATTGACGATATTTTTTATAAAAAAAAGATAAAATATATCAGTTACATTATTTATTCTTCGATTTAAATAAAATTTATAAGTATAATACAGAGTAGTTATTTTGTTAAAAATAGTTTTTAATATGGAATAAATTAATAAATATTTTAATTAAATGGTTTTGTTGCTAGGTTTAAATGCTGTTTTGCTTCTATGAGGAATATTTAATATTTAGTAACATGATTATCGTGAAATGTGTACTTATAGAGAAAGCGTTTATTCTCGTACTTAAATTATTAATGAGAAAATTAAGAAAATTGGTTTAGTTTTTCTACTCTGTGTAAAAAGAACTCCACTTTTGGGATATTCCTTTTAGGGTGAATCTTAAAATTAGTATTGAATTAACTTAAAAATAATTAAGAAAACTTATTGAAGTAGTACTTAGTTAATTTGACTTTAAACAAGTATGTATAAATTGTGATTAAATATTTAAAGTACGTGTAAAACCGAAAAATAACTTTTTATAAATAATATTTTACATTGATATCTTTGGCATTAGTCGTTCAAAAAATCAATGTAGATTAACAGGTGATAAAATTAAATGTTCAGTACGTGCAAAGTATTAACTTACTTAGTGGAAAATGTGTATGCTTCAGTTAAATAAATGTTATTCAATCGCTTATTGCCGTAAGAATACTGATTAGATGGAATTGTTTGTATAAAAACAACTAAAATAGATTGTCAAAGAATCAAAATAAATAATTGGTCGAAGAGAAGTTTCTTACTGAAAGACAATGTAACGTTCAGCACGTACATATAAAATAAATGTAGTGTTTTATTGAGAAAGTCTACATCTCCAATAATGATTCGAACGAGCAAGCGCCTTGAAGAGCGGGCGTCCGCCGCTCCGCCGACGCCGGCCGGCAGATTTCACTTTTATTTTCGCCGTGTGCTACGTACGGCTATGATGATATCCGGCCGCGAGCAGCCTCCGTCAGACGGCTGGCGCGGTGCGGGGCGCGCGACTCAGCGTAGAGGCGGGCGGGGGCGCGGCGGCGGAGCTCTACGATCGATCGCCCGGGACGTCGGGGTGGTGGCGGCTACGGGCTACGAGGGGAGCGTCGTGCCCGCGTTACTAATGCCGAAAAGCGAGCGACGAGCGCGATCGAGACAGCGAACCTCGCGGAAAAAACCCGTCGAAGGTTCTCGGTCTGCCGTAGAACACACAATATAACTATTTTTCAAGAACACTACAGTTATTACCTATATAAAGTGAGAAAGCGACTGATTATTGTTTCTCTTGTCTTGAATAATCTTTTGGATATAAAAATACAGAGATTTTTTTAAGATTTTACGATTTCTTTCCGCAAAGAGTGTTTAACATTAAAACATATTCGGAATACTTTACTTCAAAATCTACATGAAAGATTTATTACTTTAATTTAAAAAAGTGGTTTTAGAGCAAACGATATTAGACAAACGTTTTTCAACATTAAAAAAATATATCCTTTACTTGAGCGGATATATACTTGCTTAAGTACTTTTTTCCTATGATTTAAATACATATCATTCCATTTCATTTCAATATGAATTTCAACAGTTAAAGTAAAACGATTCTTATTGTAAAATTTCACATAAAAATATTAATAAAAAAATTCATAGCTTAAGTTATTCGCTTCTTTAAATGTTCGAAGTTTTGATTATCACTTTTTATATATTTTCTTCACAGTTGTTTTAGATTTCCTCACAACATCGGTGCTATACACGACATGAAATTCAAAATGTTATGTAGCATGTACTTATTTGATACGAAAACAATTCTGTTTTTATCGAGTCACACTTTTTTATTACTCGGAATAAATCAGCATAAAATAATACCGAGAGATAATGATATTATTATGAACATTCTATGATAATTTACTTTCAGTTGAAACCAAAACATTTCTCTAACAATGACAATAAATATCTTCTGAGAAATTATTGATTCAATCCACCTGCTAGTGTGGGAGTATTCTGATATTTAACATAACGACAAACTTGTTGACGTGGCGGAACTTGGCAAGTTGAATTAATGAATGAAATTGACAAGTGAACATTGAACAAAATACCTTTATCGAAAAGGGTCTTAGAAACAGACTGAACACTATATATTGTATATATATATATATATTATTCCGTTCGTCAAAGATCTTTTATGGTTTTTATTGATATTTTAAATCAAAACTTATTTTAGCTATATTTTAAGAGCAAAAAAATGTAAAAATGATTGAATGGTGTACTTTACATGCTTCGATGACTTCGATCACACGCTCAAATATTTTTATACAAGAATATTCCTTTCAAAATATAACGGTTGAGAAATGCAATTAATAGCAACAAGTTATTGTGTAAGAAAGCTTCTGTAAAAACACTTCAAATAGCAAACAATTTATTTCATATTAAGAATAAACATAATGAGTATGCATTAGGAACAAAATCATATACGTCACTTAGTGAGAAATGAAACAAATGACGTTCGACAATTACAATATTCACGTATTAAAACAACTTTTTTTCACTTACATAAATACACTATGAGTTTTAACAATTGCAAGAGAATTTATCACAGTTCGTTTTTTTTTCAATATCAATATTACATACTGATAAATATGGCTATATTTAACAAGGTCTATAATCATAATACATCAGTACGGAAATTCGCGAAAAATCAGTAATCTATACGATATCCAGAGTATAAAGTTGATATCTGTTCCCTAGGGAAGAGTATCATATTATTTACTCCATCGTAAAGTACACGCGCGCTTTAACAGGGTCCATCAAAAGTCATCGCTTGCCATAAAAAGCTGCAACCCAAGCGAGTATCCCCTAAAAAAATACTTACTTAAAAAAATCTTTTACAATTGACCGTGTACTTTGTGAACTAATGAATCTTTGAGAGTCTTTTCAGTAATATTATCTAAGCGGTTACAGGGTGGAAATTTAAGATGCGATTTATTAATCAACTGCAGTCGAGTTAAATATTTATTAGTTACGTTAAAAGTTAAATATGGTTTAATGCAAATTCCCTATTGATAAAGATCTAAATGACTTCACACTTGATTAATAAGAAACGCATAAAATAAAAGCTGAAACTATTTCGATACGTTAGGTGACCTATCATGTCCACTGACTAACTTCCAAGCTGAATTTGTAGACATTCGATGAAATGCTGATAAATAATAAGGATTTTTTCTCAGCGGAACAATAGAAACATACTTATAATTCGATTTAAGTTTTTCCGTTATATTTTCTAATATAATATTAAATTAACGCAAACATTGCTGCCATATTTTGCGTTTGAAATACAGTATATATTGAAGAAAAATTAATCATTGAATAAATGTATGCTTTAGAGAAAAGATGATACATTTTTATTTTAAATAATAAAAACACAGTTTTAGTGTCATTTCAAAAAACATTTTATGCACAGAACCAGTTTCGTTCATCGCGAGCATTATCAACTTCTAGGTAAAATGTAATCTCAATTAATAATGATCGTAATGAGCGAATCCAGTCTTGATCATAAAATATATTGTAGGAATAGTATTATACTAAAAATTCATTTTTATTATTTAAAATATCATACCTTTTCAAAAAAAAAAAACCATTTATATGTACGAAGTTACATGCGTAAAATAAAATCTCTATCAATGTGATAAAAGTCTATTAATATTAGCTGTATTTTAAAACGTACTATGGCAAAATATTTTGCATATCGTCAATGACATTAGTGTAGAAAAAATATATCAGGTACAGAATCATTCAATGATTTAATTCAGAGATATCATTTTAACTAACTAAGAAGTAACTCAAAGAATAAGAAATCACAATATTTTTTATAGTGCACGATTTATATGTTATTTTAGAACCGCTTTTCATAATCGATTAAGGTATTAAAAATGACAAAAAAACATTGTTTTGGGTAACGCTTAGAAAACTTAAAACTACTTTTACATTTCGATGATATTATGGAATACAAATAAATAAAGGTAACATAATACTCATTAGAGACGGTTTCCAAAGGTTAAGATAAACTTAATCATAAATATTCTAATTACGTAACAGACAGAGAAATTGCAACAATTCTCTTTTACTTAATATAATTCACAAAAGGCCATTACTTACATTAGTCGCAAGAGTTCTCAGACAGTCTACTGCCATATGTTACAGCCCTACAGCTTGCCTCAATGATACTCACATAAGGAGATGCAGATCGTGATAGCGATTCTTGGTATAAACTGGGAACATATCAAGTGCTTCAGAGATACCGGAAAAATTGAGAAGAGCGTTTAAGAAACCGTTATTTGTCTATATAGACTTTTTATAGAAAAAGATTGTTTTTGTATTTAAGATAACACATATTTGGAATGCGTCGAATATTTTGATTAAGTAAATGAGAATTTCAAGCAAGCTATCTATTGCGCAGCGGACCATAAAGCTTTTAAGTCCGAGAATCTAAAAAAATGTTTTTAAATAATACTTCCAATAACTCACCAGTTAATGAAACAAAGCTCATTGGCATTCAAATAATTTAAGTTGAGTATATTCACGTTATATTTCTGTTATGAAAACAATGAATTTAATTGTTTCGATTATATTAAAAGGCCGCAAATAAGTACAATGAATTTCGTAGAAAACTCACCTTTCAATAAGACATGTGAAGAAGAGGAATTAGTAACAAATATGACATAACACGGTGAAAAAATAGCAATGTATTTTAGTTAATGTATTTAGCCGAAATAGCTATCAACTATATTTGTTAAAAATAATTTTGTACAACTAAAATACATTGCTATTTTTTCACCGTGTTATAATGGAGTTCTACCAAGTGAATGCCAATTCAATCAATAAATATGACATATATAACAACTTGTGTAAAGAAGCAATATTAATTTATTGCAGCACTCTTTTGAAAAAACAAATAAATAATATTGAAAAAAAAAATAATTTATCATGTTATTCTGGTTCAGCATGTAGGATATCTAAATCTGCAACTCACGCCTTTCCGCGATAGATCAATATTACCGGAAATAAAACACGTCCATTCTTGTGAATCCCGGACAGCCAGCCCTTAATCACCTGCTCGCTCACACGCGCAACCCTTCCACCCGCCTGCACCCGGGTCTATCATTAATGAGAACAATTATTCAAATAAAATCTATCCGCCAGTGGGGATCCCCGCTTTAATCATTCCCTACCTTTAGCTTCTTAACAAATTGGCTGGAGGTCTCCTCCTTGCCGTGTGATAAGTCGCATCCATTTTGACGTCGGTAGTTCCCCGGCTGGGTGCAAGACGATAGCGATATAAAAAATTGTAATCGATACAAAACCTAACATATCACGTTGTTTATAATTTATAGTATGCCCTATTCCTAGCATTAAATAAATGGCAGCTGAGTGCAAGAGTTATTTGATAAATTGAAAAGGGTAATAAATATAAATTTTGCGTATCGGGATATAAAGACTGGTGATATTTTGTTATTTGACATGGTTTTTAGAACGTTGGTAATTGGAGTATTATATTTTGAAAAAAAAAACGGATTGACTCACTGCAAATTATACAAATGAAAGACGTTAAGCACGTTGATCATTTGATAATTAAAGCATTTTATCCGTTTTTTTTTTCATTATTTGTATAGGACAACAAAACACAAGCATCCAGCTAAACAATTTTGTATATTTAAGTACATTAAAGGCCATTCTTAAAATTGCACTTAACCGACATTTTACTGAAATTTTCGGAATGGATTTTAAAACGATATTGTATCGAAATTAATATCATATAAATAAACTGCATTAACAAAAAATAACAAACCTACAGAATCTTACTAAATTTGAACGATTCAAGCTTTAATTTATGATATCGACTGAAGATGCTTGATGGAATTTCAATTTAAAGTCATTTTATTGCATCCGTGTGGTAGAAAGCCCGAAGATGTCGAAAGGCGAAACCCGAGTCGTGAGTGAAAAAACATATGGAATCGTACAAAGTTTCAACAATTCAAATTTTTTTCAAGTTTTATATTAAACTTCTATCGATGTATTCAATCTTTTTATTACCACCACACCAATTACAAGCCTTGTTAAAGTTAAAATCTTTGTCCGATTTAAATTTTTATGTACAGAAAACAATAAAAAATAAAATCGACAATTCAATATGAGGTGGCGGGAATATTAAAACAAATAATTGCAAAAATAATTACAAAAAAACTACAATCCTTTTATGAAAGAAAAATAAAAAAAAAAAAAATGAAAATGTTATGATTTTACCATATTATGAATTATATAAATAAATTATATTTATGAATTATTTCACTGATAGTTACATCGAGCCAATTTATACTGAATTATTATCGTGTAAGATTACATTTAATATACGCTCCTTAAATAAGCTGAATAATATAACAATGGGAATCATATAAATAACGCATACAAAATATCTTTGTTAGATAGACAAATATCGAGCATATTTACTCTATTAATTCTCGTGAAAACGATATTTCCTCAAGCATCATAATCCGATTGTATCAATCCAATAATAACATCCTCAATGGTAGAAGGATCGTTACGTGAATATCAAAATGCTGCAGGATTAACGAACGCTATGTTTGTACAATTTTACAACCATAGACTCGGTGTATGCACATATTATTCGTAAATAATTGAAATTAGGGTATCCAATTCTAGACCGTTTTTATGACCCCCAGTTATCGGGATTGATATTATACCAATTTCAGGATACAAAAGCAAATTCAAATTTCCTCAAAATTGTATATTCCTTTTGTATCAGAGTTACCCAAACTGTGCGCCGTGGCTGCTCTATTGGTGCGTTGTGGAAGTTTTCATTTACAAAATATTATTAATATTATTACTTTACAAAATGAAGGGTAACATAAGGTTTACCATGAGATAAACATTTTTTTGACTCGGGCATCACAAAAAAAATCTAATATTTTAAGGGCGACGTAAACCAAAATTTTTTGGGAACCCCTGCTTTATATGATGAATCTATTAAAATACATCGGCATCTTCAGGCATTCAAAAATTGAATGCGGGCCGGATTCCTTTGAATGCAAAATCAATATTTAAATATGTTTAATCATTTTTTAATATGCAAGCATTTAAAAATTTCTTATAATAAGCACAATTTTTGTGAATGACGATAAAACCGTAATAAAAAAAGTACCGAACATCATATTATAAATTGGCAAAATAGTGAAATCTGTTTAAGAATTATTATTTATATGTTATATTGCTCACCGAAAATTTTACCGAAACGAAGCATATGTTCAAATGTAAATAATTGTTTTAAAAACAGTCTTTCTTATTGTAATCTCCAATATCAAATTATACGTTAAATTTAACCTCAAGAGTTTTAATAGAAAAAATACAATCGTTTAAGAAATCAATTTCATTTTCTCATACAAAGCTGTACATTAAAAATGTATCAGGGATGCAGACATCTCAAAGTAAACTCAAAAACACTTTTGACATGTTACCTGGTGTGCGGAAATAGATCCAAGTGTTGTAGAGACATGATAAATTCAACGCAGACCCAACACGATGGAAAAGGCTGTGAATACGATGCAAGGTAAATCTAGATAAAGTTGGTAACATTGTTGCGCAGGGGTGCAAAAGTGCAGTCAATACATCGCGGGATTCATAACAAAGTATCGCACTGAACCACTGTAATATCCACTAGATTTAAAAATATGTTTAAAGAACGGTGATCTATATGATATATTCGATATATGTTTAACTATATAGGTAAACTAAACGCTCGTCATGTAGATGAGAAGTCAGCTCTTTTATGCTTTCATTGCAGTACCTTTGATTCGTGATTTAATGAAATCCCTATATAGAAACATTCGCATATATATTTATAAAATTTTGATCGAAGCTCTGAATAACTATGATTTCAGATTCTCTTCTCTATCATTTATTACTCAAAACAGATCACAATGAGATTGATAAGAGAAATTTATATATCAACTGAGGCGCTGTATTGAATAATTTAATAAACTATTCTAAGTAAAGGTATTATATATATTATTAGGAAGGTTTTCTTTCAATTTTTTTTTCTCATGTGAAAACATTACATCTGATTTCACAGCCATAATATTAAAAAAAAAAAAAAAAAACAATCACTTATAATAAACAGAACTGTGTTTCAAGTAACATCTTCAGATTAACTCTACATATCCCAACTTGTCTGTAGCTGTTTTTGTTTAACAAAATAAATTACACCTATTAAAACAACAAATTTCACATAAAAAATGGCATTGCACAAATTTGCTGCCGAAGATAAAATAATAAAGTTTTTAAACTTAAATTACTTTTACGTTACGTAATTACGTTTGTTGATAACTATTTCAGCTTACGGTGTCGTCAGAGCTTATTTTAAATTTAATGTGACTTTATTTCCGGTTTAAAAAGAGATATTAATTATATCGTCTCATTTATTCCAACATCATTCAAAATATATTTATAATAGAACTATTAGACATATAATTGTGCCTTAAGCTGTTTTAATAAAATGGATATAAATACGATAATAAAATGCAACAAAATTTAATGATAATGCAAAATAACAAACAGTAACTTGTAACGGTTACTGAGAGACAAATTACTGTAAGCATGACCATTTTAAATGACGAAACAAAAATTAATTCTATCGAAATAAGTATGCAAAGAACATCGAGCTGAAAACCAGCTCTCAAATATCGTTTATAATGTCGACTGAAGGTGCTTGAATTGTTACAACTTTGTACGATTCCACATGTTTTGTCACTAACAACCCGGGTTTCGCCTTTCGGCATCTTCATGCATTCTATCAAACGGATGCAACAGAACTGACGTAAAATATATCATCGTCTAAATATCAAAATTATTAATTACAGGAAACCACTCGCCCCAAGGCAAGCAGTAAATGGCAACTAAAACAAATTTAATAATAATAATTAACACAATTGCTTGCGATAATTTTCTAGTTAATGAGTCATTCTTGAAAGTGTTTTACATCAAATATTAATGAATTAAGATTACAATGTAAATGTTTTTTTTTATATATAGATATACCTACTTATTTCAACTTGGCAAGTAACGATCAAATATATAGTGGTGAAATGTAAGAAGTGTTATTAATTCGTACAAAGTTAACAAAGGTAACAATTCAAATTTCTTAAATATCGATTTAGTATTCAAAGGAATTATTGTATTAAATACTCGGATAATCTTGAGTGAAAAATATACTAATAAATGAGTCAATAACACTATTGACAAATGGAAATGATCCGTATAAAACGATAAGTAAAGAAAGAGCTTTACTTGGGTAGATTAAACGTAAATCTAGCAATGATAATAATAGCTCGGCTCTTCTGAGTTTTCTCGTTGAAACTTTCTCTTTTTCCCTGTAACAACAAACATCTGAAGCACTTTTCGCTCGGACAGAATGCTCCGCCCCCCCCCCCCCGGGCAGGCGGTGGGTCTAAAAAAGGGGTACCCAGACTTAAGATATACCTGGATTTAATCTTACAACCTCTTACAACCGCAACTTGACGTGAAACTGCTTCAGAAAAAGCGTAATTATACACGAGTGAGACTTCCACTAACTCTTACGGTTGATTCGTTTTCATCTCGAGGACTTGTTGATGTTGAGGGTAAATCAAGATTTATTTCAGTGGGAATGAGAAAAAAAACATATCAAAAGGTGAAAGATTTATATACTAGGCCCTTGTAAAACAAAGTTGTTTTTTTTTCGACGAGAAACTCGTGTTATTCTCCGACTTATAATCATTTTAAGATCGAAATGATACAAAATTATTATTTTAGTTTGGTTAAAAAACAAATCAATATACAATAATTTAATTTTGAATCTGCTGAATACATAATGAAGTGTTACAACTTAATAAAAACAAAGGCTCAAATTCTACGCGTTATATCCAATGAAACTTTTTAAAAATAATAATCAATAAGAAAAATTATATTTTTTATATTCAAAATTTTCGGTACTATTTTCGGATCGCTATATTCTGTCACTGCCTGATTTTAGATAAAGGAAATTAAAAAAAAACCTTAAAATTCCAGACAAACCTGGTAGTAATGATAATACGGTCACACATACATAAATAAAAGTGTAACTACCGTATTACAGTATTGATTTATGTTATCAGTTTCCCGGCTTAAATATAATGTGTAACTAAAATAAATGACAGTATTTTATATGAAGAATGTAACGCCAAAAAGCTGATACGTTTTGTAACAATGAACACACGTGTCACCGCGTCAAACTAATACAAGACATCTGTCGCTGAACTATCAGCCGCTCATAAATACAATCAACAGATTGTGCATGCATAATGGATTAATATTAAAATATGGAATATTAAATCTTTTCTAAAGCTACCCTAAAAGCAAATAGATATCACAAAAGATACACCAAAAATAAAACTAAGTGTCGCACGCAATAATATAATGCTTCATGCAAATAGACGTTGAGGTTTTTATGCTCTAATAATGTAAATTTATTCATGGGTTTTAAGACAAAGAAAAATTAATCATAGCAAATAATGAATCCGAAACGAGTCGCTTTTTTGTATTCGGAGTGCAATTTAAAAAATGACCCTTTTTTGCTCGCAGAGCAGTGTGGCCATTCTACAACAAAAAACGAATAAAGAAGTGATTTTTTCATTCGAATTAAAAGTTTTATTTGTAATCGTATTATTTTTTTCCAACGAGGATACTGAATAAAATAATAAAGTGTCTTTTTTACATTATCCTCCCCAAGCCTTTTGACCATGTAAATAAATTGCCAAATAAATTATTTAACGATTATAAAATGCTCGTTGTTTATCTCATAGAAATTTTCAAGCACACATTAATCTGTGTTAATTTATAATATACGCAAACTATATTTATGGATGCTTTTTACGATATAATTATCATACATATATATATATTCTATATAAACATTCATGTAATTTGTGTGGACTTTAATTTCGATTCAATATTTTACAATTCATTAATCGGATTTCAATTACTCCTCCAAGAGACAAAAAGTATCAAATGGCACTTTTAAGCGGTTGATTTTTTCACGCAATTTGTAAAAAAGTGTCTTCACTTAATATTTATATTCTGTTTGTGATTTGAAAAAATATTTTTTTTAACACCTTTCATTGCACCTTTAATAACACTTCTAAAAAAAATCATACAATAATAGACCAATGGCTACAGTCACAATTTAATTTCAAAAAAAGTTTTAGTTTTATATCTCTGCTTAGATATAATTATAGTGTCTACAAAAGATTATATTATCATCAACAAAGTTTGTGTATTCATCGATGACAATTTAATTTTATTTAAAAAAAATACTCGTGTTAGACTTTGACAAAAATTTTGGATTCTTTCTCGTTTCTACTTTCAAATCTTCATTTCTTGTCAAGTAGCTCGAGACTCGAAATTGTAGCATACAAATATTAATAAAATTAAAAAATAGTTTTGTAGAACTAAAATACATTGGTATTTTTTTCACCGTGTTATAATGGCGTTCTACCAAGTAAACGCCAATTCAATCAATGAATTCAAACTCATCGCCTAAGTGTTTGCATCTTTGTAGTAAGGGTCGCAGGATGACGGCTTTGGAACAGCTGGAAATCAGTAGATATCAACTATCACAAAGGATTCTTAACGAACAAATTAATATATGTCGGCCACCATTATTGAATCCTCTGGGCGGTGTTTTTTTTGTTTCTGTAATGGACCATTTCCGTGTCATATATGAACTTATTGATATAGCCGCCATTATAGTTTCATTAACAATTTTTAGTTTTATTGCGAGTAGGAAACAAGCTAGGTCGTTAACACAGGAGAGAAGATGTATTGTGTACCTTTTTTACACAGCTATATATAGATAAGCAAATGTTAGTTTAAGCATAGTTCTGACGATGGCGTGAGCCGAAATAGCTATCAACTATAATATATTTGTTAAAAATAATTTTGTAGAACTAAAATACATTGTTATTTTTTTCACCGTGTCATTTTTGTACTCTTTACTTTGATGTATTTGGTGGCATCTTCCTTTATTGTTAGAAGTCAATTTCAATATGATATACTTGAAGATGGAATTAAATAATAATCATTAGATTCTACGGCTGTTAGTTTATGTGTAGACCCAAGCTCCACCTGGCCACTTGGTGTGATTCAGAAAGCAATTTTCCAAACCTGTCTTAACGATCCGGCGCTCTCCGGGCATTGGATATCGACTTCGGGGTAGCGAAGACGCAAACCGAATTTCCACGCCTATAATTACCGATCCACGAATGTTAATCGGTGCCTAATGGAAGAGAAAATTAAAATCGGGGAAATATATATTTTCGGGTTAATTAATAAACGCGATCGACGGGCCCTGTAATTGACGCGAATTCGCGATTGACGTCAATTAAATCTGCCGGCGAATCGGTGTCCGACATCGCGCACCTATTATATAATGAAAGCCGACGAAACCAAATTTTAAAACGTCGATCGCATTTTTTGTCCTTTATCAAAAAATAATAAAAAGCCAGATACGCATTGATTGAACACATTTTCGCACCAAAAATCACTTACTGCACGCGCTTCACTCGTTTTTACGCGATTTTTTCCCCAAATTTGTTTTAAAAAAGACATTTATATATGATGCTAGGCATGTACGTCTCATTTTTTTTTAAATAAAAAAATATGTGTGTTTTTAAAACTTAATTTTGTAAATCATTCCATTTTTTTAAATACACATACAACTGCCAAATGTTGACAAGTGTATCGGATATTATGCGAATTTATGTTTTAGGGTATGAAAAGAAATATAATGCAATTGCGTGAAATCATTTTTTTACGCGCCTTTTTCTGGAACCAATGTATCGAGTAAAAAAAGGACTGGGTGTATAAGTGAAATGAAAGCTCAAAAGAACATTAAGCTGAAAGCAAGGATGTTTATAAAAACTATCAATTAAATCTTGCTATACTCTGTGATATAAGTTACTTACACATTTAAAACTTATAACAAGAAAATATAAAAATTATTTGCTATTAACCAATAATATCTTTCAATACAGTAAATATAACCAGCGATTATGTTATGTCGTTAAATTTTACCTTTTGTTAATTTTATATCGTTCAGTAACCCGTCTTGATAAATTTTAGCAGCAAACAACCTTATAAATCACGTTATTAATGAATCACATAATATAAATTCAAACTCAGCCCCTAAATGTTTGCATCTTTGTAGTAAGGGTCGGAGAATGACGGCTTTGGAACAGCTGGAAATCAATAGACACCAATTATCACAAAGGATTCTTAACGAACAAACTAACATAATAGTATGGCCACTTGTCCAGCCGTTGTACAAA
This sequence comes from Himalopsyche japonica, assembly GCA_028555115.1. Lineage (NCBI taxonomy): Eukaryota > Metazoa > Arthropoda > Insecta > Trichoptera > Rhyacophilidae > Himalopsyche > Himalopsyche japonica. The sequence continues at coordinate 1,825,082 of JAHFWJ010000657.1, read as the reverse complement.
GGGGTGGTCTGATTTGCTTCCAGAAGGACCACTTCCGTCCCACATATAATCTTATTGTCATAGACACCTATTGTTTCATTTAGAGTTTTTGAAAATTTAGTGTCATTGTGTTAAAGTAACAAGCTAGGCCGTTAGAACAGGAGAGGATGTGTTGTGTGCCTTTTCTGCACAGCTATATATAGATAAGCGAATGTTAGTTTAAGCATAGTTCTGACGATGGCGTGAGCCGAAATAGCTATCAACTATATTTGTTAAAAATAATTTTGTAGAACTTAAATACATTGCTATTTTTTCACCGTTTTATAATGGAGTTCTACCAAGTGAATGCCAATTCAATCAATCAATAACCTTATGAATGCCAAAAATGTAGCCATATTTGCTAAAGATACGAGACATTTTTCAAATCAGAGATCGCATATTTCAGTGGGTATCATCGAAAAGGACAAAAATCAATTGATCGTTATCCCCACAACAAACATTAGTTAGTAAAACTGGTGACTTGTCCGAAGAAACAAATTTCGATAATTAACGGAAAATAAATATTTACGCGATCCAATAGCGATTTTAGGGCGATATTTCTAATAAGAGTTAAAAGTAACGTTTTCAATAACACAATTTAGACACGCAAAGAAGACATTAGGTACCTTCCCATCCAACGTATAATAATAATCTATACAGAATAATATTGAACGCTTGGAAGCAGATAGTATAATTTTCAAAATATACCTCCGTTGTTGGATAAGCTAAATAAAAAAATATCGGTAAATATTCAATGAATTTTATTGAAATTGCGTTTTGGGTTATATTTTTTTCAACATTTTTATTTTTGTTTGATATTAATAGATTATTTTTATTTCTTATATATTGTGGAAAAGTTTTTTACAAAATAACAAAACTATTTCCTATATTTTCATTATATCCAAAATACTTTTTCTTTACCAACTGTATCAGTCATAGTTGTAACAGCTGAGATTCGATATATTTCAATAACTACTGAACAAATGAAAATAGGTTACAAAATTATATTCATAAATTTTAAATAATAAAAACACATTTTTAAGTACTTAATTCCACAATATATTTTTTGATCAGTTGATAATGCTCGCAATGAGCGAAGCCGGTCGTGATCAAAAAATATATTGTGGAAATAAGTACTAAAAATGTGTTTTTATTATTTAAAATATCATGCCTTTCCATCAAGAAGTGACAGTTAACATCCTAAAAGTGATAATTCATACAGGTAATCTTTAAAAAAATATACATATAAAAGTTTTGATTTTGTGAAATATTTCGTCTATTTATAAATTCATGTTATAAAATATAAATTGATTGATGTCAACTTAACAGTACGATGAATAACATTGCCTTATATTCAAGAGAGTTAAAATTATGATGTAATAATATTAATCAACAAAAATAATTCGGTTCTACAAGAAAAAAATCAAAGAAATCAAAATCAATTCAAGAGAAAAATAAGATTTATTGACTGCATAGTATATTTCGCATTTTTGCCTCGGAGTCATGAGACTGAATAATCTATTTAATATTGTAGATGCTTTTAATCGATACGAAATCCAACCTCGTTGAATGAAACATTATTTTCCAATTTGAAATTTGGTATAAAATCATGAACTCGATGTGTGTGAAATCTGCTTTCTTCTCGAGTCAATCATAGCTTTTTTTAATAATTTTGAACAAGTGGTAAGCGATGTTGTTTTCCAATTTTATTTTACTGATAATGAATTCCTATTCTTTGAATAAAAATAATTATCGAAACGATGTATTAAAATTTCAAAGAATATAAATTGTAAAACAATTCAACTCTTGTATGATCTCTGCAGATTATTGGTTATATTAAGCATCTAGGACATAGAAACAATATATTTTTCAAAAGAATGACATTACTTTAATTGGCTTGGAAATTTAAATAGAAAGAAAGTCAAAGTTCACAAAAAGTATAGCTTAAAAATCTCGAACGCTTAAAATAAAAATACCTCTCTTAATTTGCGGCAAGCGATTAAGACAATTCCTCCATACACAACACGAAAAGACTCTCTAACAAGAAACACGTTTTAAAAGGAAGAAAGGACATACTTAATAAAGGACTCACGCAAAAGGATAAAAGAGTATTAGCTTTGGAGCTCGGCGGCAACACATTTTTCTTTGGACTTTTTCAACGAGGGAAATTGCCATGCCTAAAAATAAGTTTCTCTCGACCGAATTGTGTTTCGGCAAAATGTTTTCAAGTATTTTCCTAGCGGTGTAATCAGAGACTAATAATTTTTCTACCTTATTTTACTTTCATTTCAATTCTGAATATAAAAATATATCTGGAAAAAAATTAAACAAAAACTTCCACAGAAAAATACTTAACTATTTATAGATAACTTTCAATTCGAAATGGAAAAATATTGTTTTTTTTCCATAAAATGATTAATTTTCATTATTAGCGGCTGTCAATAAACAACTAAATGAAGTAATCCATAGGGCTATTAGAATTGAAACTGAACGCAGTAACTTGAAGCCGCAGGGGCCAATCAATCTTCAACGATAATATTATATTTTTATTTTCAATCGCTATATTTTCAGTCGTTTCCGAACGAGAAAAATATGCGAAAAATTGTTTCATTTTATATCTCCTCTGAAAATATTTACATACGTGAGTCGTTTATAAAGTATACAAAATTTCTATGAAGCAATCTGGATTATTAATATTATTTTTATAATACTATGAAAATATTTAACCGAATAAATAGAAACAAAAAACAATTTAGATTTAGGTTAGAGAATTATTTAAATATAAGTACGATTTATCAGGAGGAGGATATCTATGGCTAAACCGACAACTATGCGGTATAAAAATTTGAATTGAATTGATATATTTCAACAAAATCCTATAAATTATGGAAGAAACATACAACTAACTCAACGAACGGGTCCAGATTATTTATTAAAATCTTCGAAAAATAATGAGTGCACAATTTGTATCAAATATTCTCCGTACACACAATTACTATTCGCTGTTTGTTACCTTTTAAACGAATACATAATACCATGCAGTTTGTGTGTACACCTTTCTTAAGCTGATGCTGTTAATTGATGATAATAAATGAAAAAAATTAAATTCACGTATGACAAGCATATGCGAATATTTTTTTATCGACCTCACCAATTCATTTCTTCGTCGCTAAATTAAACTAAGATGTCGAAGTACAACCATCTTTTATGGTCTCTTTAATATAATTTTTCAATAAGCTGAACATAAGTTGATTCACAGTGGCAATAAATATAACTTTACGGAATATAAATGCTCTTGCAATTTTAATATATAAATAAAATATTGCACTGCAATATTTTGAGGTTTTATGGTAGTTCCGTGACAGCAGCACTAAAATTGTATACTACGCATTGAAAATAGTAATTTCAATCGACGATCGTTTGTTGTCATTTTTGATTGTTTTTAATTTGATTTGTATGACAGCATGATCAGGAAATTTCTTACCATCTTAGTTATAAATATAAATATGCCTTAATTTTTGATTTAAGGGATAATAAAAATAAACTATCCTGTGTGTATGCCGTAACGATTAAGACATTTTTTTTTTATAAATCATAGTTTATAGCTATTCCGGCTCACGCCATCGTCAGAACTATAAAAAAATGTAGAACTAAAATACATTGCTATTTTTTCACCGTGTTATAATGGAGTTCTACCAAGTAAACGCCAATTCAATCAATAAAGATAGATTATTTCATGAACTTTAAGCTAAATTGTGTTAATATATATATAAATATAAAAGAAATTTTAAGATTAGCAAATAAATACGGGGTGTTGTAATGACGACATAATATCAAAACAGCTGACGAGTGTATTATAAAACTTTTATAAAATTAAATATTTTTATATATACATGTCATTAAATTATTCAACAAATTGAGAGACAAATGGGGATTGGAATAAGTTTTGCAAATATGTTAACAAAAAAATAATATACTTTCCATTTGAATCGATGTTGAAATTCAAAGAATCCAATTTCTTAAAAGAACGAAATTGAATTCTTAAAAGTGTAGCAGCGTAAATATTATTAAAATAAGATCTTTTCGTGTAGATAGCATAAAATGGTTGAACTTTTGACATTCAAACTTCGGCCGTCTCGCCCAACTATACCCAAAAGATACTCGTACATTCTCGGGGCGATTATGACCATATTTCTTGATAGCGTTGTAAGAAAAACTTCACCAGAAATAGCCTCACGTGTGTCAATTTTCCATCGCTACCCAAAACATAGCTTTGAATATTTCACATAAATATTACTCGGATTGCATAGAAAGTTCGGGTGAAATTTTTGACATTTACAAATACGTATAACGCCTGAACTACTGACCTAATTCAATTACGTTAAAAAATCGAGGATTTGTTTTCCGAAAGTATACACTGATATAAAAGTTATAATTTTTATGTTTATTCGCTGAAAGGTCACCACCCCTCATAAAGTCGATAAATGAACAACAAGAGTTGGAAATGTGTCGACAAATTTTTTTTTACGACTCTTCATAGGCGTATTTTGTTTTGCACAGGATATGCATTTGAAAATATTAGATCATTAAAAAATTAAATACAGCGACAACGATATGCTTAGCTGCTTTCGTATTTGTTTATATAATATTGAATACACATTCATGTCCCATATATATATATTCATTGACGTCTTAATTCCCTGTCGGTAAAGTATTGGACACAAACCGTTTTCGTTAATGACACGACAATTTAGATTGGACCAAATTCATCATCAATAATTGTCAGCATCGATTAACTTACAGATATATTAACAATATACAATATATCTTAATCAACTAACATTAAAATTTTTGTTAAAAAGTCTAAAATTGTAATATTCGGTAATTCGGAAAAGATTTTCTATATTTTTATTAACAATGCTAAAAGGACAGATAAATGCACTCAATTTAGTTGTTACACCAAAAAGGATGAAATCGATGATTAAATAAAAGTTGTATGTATTTATTTTTGAACAGCCTAAAACGAGTTGAAACGAAATTATGATTTTCAATAATAAAGTACAATAGCATGTATGTGAAACTAGAGGCTACTTTAAAGTGAAATATTTAAATAAGTCATACAAAATTCAGAGTTAAAAAATATTATTTTCCTGGGAGTGCACCACAAGCAACTACTTCGCAGTGTAAAAATAAATAATTTTACGCGGCAGCAATCATATAATACAAGTGATAATTATGTTTATTATGATAGTCGCGTTATGTAAAAACACAGCGTCTTTTATGATTTTAAATCACGTAGTTTAGTTTGAAAGTTAAAATCATATCTTCGGCTTACTTATGGGTGTTTTTATTTACTCGTCATGTTCTGGATTAAGAGGGTTTTATTACATATTCATAAGGCGTTTTCCTCCCCGGAGACGCGCCAGGAATTATTCAGTTTCTCGGAACGCCGCCCAGCGATGACTTTTTGAACATGTTTCAAAAAACATGATGAGCTCGCCATTTATGTATTGGAAAGCACCCCGCAGGAAGAATTATCACCTTTATCAATCGAACTAAAAACCACTATAATAATTCAAAATTCTGCTGTTAGCCCTGTGTTTATTTTTAACATAAAAAACCCTATTTTTCTAAAGTTTCCTGATAAAATAATATAATATAAGGTGCAATATATTAACACCTTCAACCACGTTAAGCGAGTGATTTTTCGATGGTAAATGGTTGGCAAATGTCAATGTACATTTTCATTTAAAAGTAGGTAGATTGTCATATACTGTTTTATTTGACATATAAAGCTTAAAAATAACAAATTCAACTCCCATAAAAGCTTTTAAAACACTGTATATATTTATGTTCATTCATAAATATTCTTTTTTTGGTTTTGTTGTTGTTGTAAATTGTTTAAATAGCAAGCTTCGTTGCATGATCATGGAATTGGACACATCATTCTGATGTAAATTGTATGATTGAAAATTTGATCTCACTAACAGACATGATACGTACACTGGATAATACCAAAGGAAGCCTAAAAAATAGTTCATCCAACAATAGACAAATAGAAAGAAAGAAAATATTTCCAATGCGTGGTATTTACATTTGGTTTATGACCTACCCCAAAAGATTGTTCTTTTGGCAAATTGCACGTTGAAATAAATGACACTTCTTTAAGGAACCCACTTTCAAAAAAAATAAAAAATTTACGTATAATGTTTCTCTATTTAATATTCGTTTTGCTCGCTGGATTCTTTTTGACAAAATATTCTGAGCTAAAATCTTTTATAAATAGAAACTATATTATGAAGTGTTTCGAAAATGTACAATATAAGCATTTAACTTTCCAAATTGAGTATATTTCCTTTAAAGTGTCATAAAATGGTATACAATGACAGAGAACTATTTTTATAATATTACACAAAGATTGAGAAACAGTGTTAAATCAATATTGATAGTTTTGTAACTCTATGAAGGATCTATCGAAAATGGTTTCCAGAAAAACCATTCCTAGTAGAGAGAAAAAAATCGTCTGATTTTCTTTATCAACATTTAAATCAGTGTATATTATATATTATATGTAAGAAATTTAGGATAGTTTGAAGATTATTCTTACAGAAGCGGAAAACTACCGACAATTTTTAACATAAACATTGAAAAAAGAACGAAAATTTTAATATAAATTTACATTACAAAATAGATTTCCAATATAGATGCCGAACCAATCTAGAAAAGAAAAATATTTATTTTGTATTACTCAAATAACGGCAGGCTTTTATGTACTTATCATACACTTTCATAAAAAAAACACGAGACGTGTTGTTTTTACGAATTTATGATTATTTATTTATTTCAAACGACCCGCATTACAACACGTTTTTGAAGAATAAAGGTTAATTGCAAAAATGTTTATTTTTCACTTTTATTCTGTTAACTGAAAGGTTTCATATTTAAATAAAAAGAGTGCAGTGTTAAGCATTATTTCCACAATTTTAAATTATCAATATCAATGTCGGTTTCGCACATCGCGAGAATTATCAACTGATACAATTAAATTTAAAAAAAGCATTTGCAACGAAAATAAATTACTCATAAATCCATAAATATTTTACAAATACAAAATATTTCTTAATGAAAAAATGTCAATGACCACTTAAAATGAAATATCTACTTAACTATAAGAAAAAATAAAACTATTTATAAAAAATAATTTAAAAAAAAGTTTTTATGAACTTTGAAATAATTTTGAAATACTCGTAAAGCAATGATAAAAATGAGACATTTTTACACTCAATTTATAAACACATCAACATTCATTTTTTATTACAAAAAATGTAATTATTATTTTATTGAAAGTTAATCAAACAATCATCTTCGTTCTCACAAAATAAACACAAAAATAATATATTGAGAATGTTCTGATTAAAAATAATCTTTTGGTTATCACGTTTGAAATACCTGATAGCAATTCTCTGAGGCTCTTAGTTTGTCTTCTGTAAATAAACTATCCTTAATAATATTGAACAAAGACAATTCCAACCCTTGAAATGAAATCATAACTCTTGAGGGTGGTGGTATTTACGAGAGCAGTAAAATTTTGATTAGTACAAGTTCGAGTTATGCGGTTCCTTTAAAATTAGGCGTCTCGTTCAAGTGAGGGTGGTTAGGTCATATAGAATAAAATTATTAGGGTGGTTTTCTAAGATAAGTAGCAAAGTTTCTGGTGTAGGGTTAGCCCTCTCTATAGCCTACAGGCATATAAAAAATACAGTCATAAATGAAGCTAGGGACATTGGCATTTTGAGTTCTAGGGTAATTCAAAACCGATATGTCGTTTGATACAGTCCTAGCTTAATGGGGAGTTCGAATTAACAGGAACAATCAAAAATCTTTATTTGTCTACGCCCAGTTGTTCAAGTTATGTATATGACACTTTATTCGATACTTCTGATTCAATTTTAATGTCCGGGAGTCAATTTTAGACTATATGAAATAAAAAAATACATTCTCGATTGTCAAATACACAAACTAATATTAATCAAAATGCATTTTTAAAATCAATCTGTCTTTAAGTATTGATTTTCGTTAATTTTTAACGCAAACATTGTACGATTAAGATGTAAACTGCCTGCTTGGTTGAATGACATTGTATAAAATAAAACACAAATTGTATTTTACGGTTTCTAAATCTCATTTTCTATAAAAGATTAAAAACATCAAATTCATTTGTAAATTACATGAAAATATAATATTTTAAAGATAGTTTATATAGTAAAGTAGTAGGTAGCCTGAATTAATCGCTGAAAATTTCCACTACCCTAAAGCAATGTATTGATCAGTAGAACAACCTTAACAACTGGCGACTCATTGAAGCATCGAGAAGAACAATAACATGAAAAAAGTTTCATAATTGATCCGGTTACGAAGACAACAATTGGTAACATTGGTAAGAGCTTTTTAGTGAGTAAATATAAGACTCCAAGTTTAATTCGTCACAGAACACAAATAAAAATTGAAAATTGTATGCTTGCAGTTTTATCTTTTCTGCACATATATGTATGTTTCAAATTTATTCAATGAATTAATTTTACAAGCTTATTTGAATCTGTGGCAGAAATAAATTTAATCTTTTGTTAAGTGTGTTGTTTTAAGTCAGTATTATTTCTATGTGAGCTTCTACACACATAATCTCAAAGTGAAACTATTCTACTGTTGGGTTAAAATAGAAACCCATTTAGTTCTTAAGTAGAAGATATTGCATACGAATTGCGATGAATATTTTAATATTAAAACATCATTTACCAACCCTGCTAAGTGGAACTATTTTCGGCTGGACCCAAGTAAATGAAGAAAACGGAACCTACCCTTGGTACCATTTCCATTTAGTTTTGCAACTTGTAAAAATCCCAAAAATATTTATAACTTACTGAACAATTTTAGAATAAAATTCTTATATTAATCTGTCACCTTAAAATACTTCCCAGTCACGCATCCACGATTAAGTTCCGTGAATAACTTAAACAAAGCTAAGTAAGTCAGGGAAAACTTGGCAACTTTCGCGTATTTATGACTTATATTATTAATAATCGCCATAGTCAAGTTTAAATGAATTATTTAAAAAAATATATACAGATATTTTCTGCATTTTCAGTTAACAGTTAAAATATCTATCTATTTATATTTAAAACTGAAAATATTTAAATTATTTATATTTTGAATTTTACAAAAGATTTTTATACTGTCAATTGATTTTGATTTTGGCAATTACAGTACTATTCTTTAATTATTGTTGCTACCACATAACTTAATAAATAAATAATACTATAATATACTCTCAAAAAAAAAAACATTTATGATTCAAATATAAAAAAAAAAGTTTGAAATTTATGACATAGACAATATTTTCTTTCATTTATTCAGAATAGAAAAGTGCCAGTCGTAAGCGGCTGTCAGAGTAAGTGAATTAATTTCAAGAAACCAATTTATGGCCTCAGACTTCCTTTAAGGACATATTTTCTTTCCAGATTTAAAAAAAAACCAAACTCTCAACACTTTAGATTTTTAAGATAAGGTTAGATTTAAACTGAAATGCAGTTATGAAAACGATAGAGATAGTAATGCTTACCCGGTTATGAGATATTTTTCTACACAGGTAGTGAAGTATTTTTTTTTTAATCTTATGAAAAAAGATTCAATTGGAGTAATATCAAATTGAAACAGAAAAAATGTGATCAAAAATTAATTATAGAATATTTTCAACAGGAAATGAGACGAGCAAAAAGATAAAATTAATGATGACAGATAGTTTTATTGACTTTTATCATAACGATAAATTAGCGTTCTCCTAATTTGTATACTAACGAAATTTATTAACATGCACGATTACGAGATATCGAATGAAATTTTAAAATCAAGATACAAGATAAAACAAAGCTGCATGAAAACGGTTAATCAAAAGTATGCAACTATCTATTTTTTACGTGATTAAGTTAAGTAAAAGTCATTTCATTCAATAATTATACAGTCTTCCCCCAAGATTGCATATCCTTAGAGCATTGAATAAGCACTGCATATGTAATGTGCATACACATTGGAACTTCCATAAATCCACTTGAAAAATTCTCCAGCCGCATGCCCGTATCGAGAAATGCATCGACAACGCCCGATAAATAAAACTCCATAAACATTCAACTACCGTAGCCTAACGGCACCACAGGTCGCTTATACGCCATTAAAGGTATAAAATGAAAAAAACAGCATCGGACCGCAGAGGCAGTATTTATTCCCGAAGAGGGCAAACACGCCGGGGATGCACCTGTGCGCGCCCCATCCCCCGCCGCTCCCGAGCACTGTCTCCCACCCTAAGCTCGGGTTGAGCCATTACCTTCCGCCGGCCCTGCGAGTACACCCAACCAGCGTTTTGCAAAGTTTCTCTGGCAACTCGGCTTATGTCGTAATTAGGTTTGTCATATTTATTGCTTAGGTATTCACTTTATTGAGCAATTTTCCTGATCGGTAAACTAAAAGCTTTGCAAGTATTCTGAGTGTTATATATCATACCAATGAACTACCGCAAAATGTGTTAATTATAATTAACTATTCATAAAAGGCTAGGAACACAATATTACTTTTCACTTAAACTTGTGTCGTTCAACAAACATAATAAATAAAGTACATTACTACTTAGGGTATAAAATATGATTCCTTTAGAAGAATACCATTAACTAAATTTGTTTTTGTAATAATCTTGTAATACATATTGTTCAATTAAAAACACAGTACTGTCCTACATGGACTTACTGTTTATATTAGACTATCGAAATTTAAATTCAACTTTAATTTAAAGATATTTCCACTAAGCGATTGTGGAAAAATATTCATCAAATCTCGAAAATGATGGATTTTTTTATACAATAATATATTATATTCCTGTTTGCCCTTTGTTCTTTTAACAAATCGCGACAGCTTTTGATCGTCGATGTTTTTGTCTAAAATAATAAATCATGTGCTATTATTGTGATTAAAGTACAACAAATCAAATATATTCTTTAAGCATGGTGAAAAAAATAGCAATGTATTTTATTTCTACAAAATTGTTTTTTTAAATCTAGATGATAGCTATTTCGGCTTATTATATTTTATAACAACATTCAAATTCTTCTATAAAATATTTAAAATTGTAAACAATTAACAATCAAAGAATAGAGCGAAATAGTGTGCTCATAAGCTAGATATGATAAAAAACTCTTTTTAAATAAAAAGGATAAAATATGAATACAATTTTCATAGGATTTGTTTCTAAAGAAAAAAAATCATATTAATACAACTGCGTGCTGACAAAAGAAGATAGTCTGTAAATAAAAATAGTAAGAAGCTTCACAATGGAATAGCAAGAAAATTAAACCAAACGAATAAGTACTTAACATTATATCTTGAGAAAGATGTTGGGAAGCGCACAACCCGAGCGAGTTCCCGGGGAATTTTCCCGGCAATTTGAAAGCGCGGGAAGGAAGGAAGGTTTACGACGTTCCGAGAGAGACGTGCGACGTCTTTTCTTCGAAAGGACGCCCAACCGGATGGTGGCTTCGGCGTCGGGGAGGCGATTCCGCCGTATCGCGACACGCGTTTTTTTCGCGGCGTCCTTTTGTGAGGTAAATTTGCATATGATTATTTTCTTCGCTACGAAATTTACCCGACATACGCCCGGCGCTAAGTCTTTGTCGGCTGAACTGATCGCATTTTCACGCGCTGACTGCGTAATTTGTTGCTGACGAATTGCTCCTGTCTTACATACTAAAGCGGTATTTTTTTATAAATGGCAACACTAAAAAAATTCAAGTTTTCCACTAAGGCTTACAGCATATTTTCTGGCAATTTTATTCCCATGAGGATTTCAGCGGCTCTAAACAATACTGGCTCTTTTACAGCCATAAAGTGACGGAATGTTAAAAAGGTACGGGTTATATATGTCCCCCGTGAATAATATATTATACTGATACTCATTTCGCTAAGAAAATTTTCTTACATCATTTCTTTGAGTATATTATTCTGCGCAATTTCGAAGGTTTATTTACATTGCTGGTGATTTCGCGGTTTTATTTGATTTCTGATCCAGTGGTTCCGAACGGTTTGCAAACGTTTGGATCGATCGATTTATACTACACAACTTGAACTCAGGACTTGTTGGGGTAAAGTAACAAAAACGCGAAGAAAAGAAATATTAACAAATACAAAATATTGTGATTATCAAAAATTACATATAAATAGATAATTCTACATATATAATATATCGAATATCGGTGGTGCTTGATGAAATTTGAAAATCAAAATTGAATGGTTAAACATGTGAAAGTGTAAAAAATTTCAACAAATCAAAATTTATTTATTTCTACAAATAAGGGTTATTATTCAATTGGAAATACATACGATTCTTTGACAAAAACATTGAAGTTAAGACTCTCAGAAACCAGTAAATCTAAGGCGGCTAATTATAACTGACTTGTTAACTTAATATTTCTATTCTCGGAAAATAATTGAAAAAATGTGGCTATTTATCATTTTCTTTTTGTCTGGATTATCATCGGGCGTCAAACTGAGTGAAGTATGTGGGTATTGAGCTTTGAGAAAATTCGCTAATCGAATATATCACTCAAGAGGAGAGCTTTTAGAAGACAGCAATGCTTTTTAACGTTATTTAAGCGCTTATCGAAATAGTCGAGCGGTTCTATTGAAAAGGAGGTGTAGCTTTCTCCCACGAGTAATAGAGGGGCGCCTACGCTTATTCTAAACTAAACAATGAAGATCAGTCGTGGGATTTGACCACACATAAAGATAATTCTTTTATTTACTGTTATTGGACTATTTAAACATTTTGTGCGTGTGATGATTCGTTAAGTGTTTGAAAAGTTATATAAAAAGTATCGTGTTTAGTCGATATCACCGAATGTTTAACAGAAAATATTTTTTTATGCTTTGGCGTTGTATTTGTGGTCAATATATGATGTTTTGTCATAAAAAAATATTATTTAGTTACAATAATACGAAAATATAGTATAACACTATTTCAAAAATTTTTTAAAAAAATCCAAATCAATGACAAAATCTCGACAAAATATTTTTCGATCAGAAAATACAATATGGAAATTTTACTAAAAAACATATTAATATTTTTTTAAATATCATGCCTTTTCATTGAGACGTGACAGTCAACACTTTTAAAATGAGAATATTTTTCTACAAGATCTACTAGCTACACAGACGTCCAAAATCTACTTTTTCCAAAGAAAGTAGTGATATTCGTGAGCTAATACTAGTGTTTAACTAATCACTTCTAGTGCGCGACGATCAGATGGGTTTAAGGGAATTTCCGGATATCAAAATATTCAATGTCTTCAAAGAGAAATCGACTTTAAAAAGTTGCACCCATTATGAATCGGGTTCGTACTTAAGCTTTTGAGATTCATCAATAACGAAAGCCAACGTCGTTGACAATTGTAAACTATTTTTCTTTAAGCAACCTAGAAAAAAAAATATCTGAAAATATAAAGACTCTTTTCAACATTTATGGCTAGCTTTTTTTTTCTTAAATGTCGACATTTTGTTTATAATTGCAGCATGTTATTTTGTGGCATGTTTAACTGCAATTGAATTAAGTGAAAATAAAATAACGTCTTTATAAACGTTTGGACCTAAATATTTAATGAAAATTTACTATGTAGGTATTGAAAGTGAATAAAAGAACGCCAATATGCGCGAAAACCTTCTGCGATTCTTATATAAATGGGATAATAGTTTTTCAAGAGCGTGTGCCGATTTGGAACGCAGAAATTCAACGTGAACAGCGTAAGTAAATAGACGAAAAATATTAATTCTTTATATTATTTTTGATTATCTATAATACAATATTATAGTTATCAAGACTTTTCCACGTGCATTAGATAAAGACGTAACGGTTTTCTTTTTCCGACTTCTTTATAAAAACTTTTTTGCATCCTAAAGCGGGTTTGTATAATAGTTTCTAGAAGAAATAATTACAACGATATACACATATTAACCCTTCCGCATGCGTGACTTAGCTAAATATATATATTTCTACTTGAATTTGCAGCTGAAACATCTCATTAAAAATTTGTTTGTCGGATAACTAATGGTGAAATAAATAACAATGGAAAACATCGACGTATTAGTTGCGCCACAGACGCCACCGACGCCGGCTCCGTCTGACGGAGCGTTAACGGCGTGTCGAACCTTCAAGATGGCCGGAAATTGTTCTGTCTTAAAGATGGGTGTAATAAAAACTGTAACGCTGCGCCAACGCAAACGATTCAAAACCAAATAATAGAGGTGAATTTCCTCGTGGCATATCGTAGCCATTATCCACCAAAATCCTTCAGACAGGCCTTCCCACAAGAATGGGATAGAATTTTGTATGCGGAGAGATATATCAATGAATTATTTATTTCATGATATCGCGTGCTTGATATTTCTCTTATTTTATAAATATTAATATTTTACTATTAATAAAAAAATAACTAACATACAATTTTTATGAATTCCGTAAAATTATCGCCGGCAACTTATCGTAATTCAAATTTAAACAATAAAAACACATAACAACAAGATAACCGCTTCTTTAAATCAATCAACTAACAACCTAGGTAGCATTAGCGAAAAAATTCATCGGGAGATTAAAAACTCAATAAACGTAGCTTTCAAGGTCAACAATAACTTAGGCAGACATCTTAAAAATAGTAAAGATAAAATTAATAAACAGGAGAGAAGAGGTATTTATAAAATATCCTGTGGCTCATGTTTATCCGTTTATATCGGACAGACAGGAAGAAGTATATCTACTCGAGCTAAGGAACGTGTAAGATCATTCAACAGTAAAAAAACAGATTCACAATTCGCTAATCACGTTATTAATGAATCACATAATATAAATTCAAATTCAGCCCCTAAATGTTTGCATCTTTGTAGTAAGAGTCGGAGAATGACGGCTTTGGAACAGCTGGAAATCAATAGACACCAATTATCACAAAGGATTCTTAACGAACAAACTAATATAATAGTATCGCCACTTGTCCAGCCGTTTTACAAAGGGGTGGTCTGATTTGCTTCCATAAGGACCACTTCCGTCCCACATATAATCTTATTGTCATAGACACCTATTGTTTCATTTAGAATTTTTGAAAATTTTGTGTCATTGTGTTAAAGTAACAAGCTATGCCGTTGGAACAGGAGAGAGGATGTGTTGTGTGCTTTTCCTGCACAGCTATATATAGATAAGCGAATGTTAGTTTAAGCATAGTTCTGACGATGGCGTGAGCCGAAATAGCTATCAACTATATTTTTAAAAATAATTTTGTAGAACTAAAATACATTGCTATTTTTTTTTCACCGTGTAATAAAAACACATTTTTTGCATAAATATTACCAGGGCAGGTTTCTCTAATCGTGTTCATTTCTTCAGTATTTCAAACTTTGATTTCATATATCTGTTCATTATTAACTCAAAAATATAATACAAATACCCTTGCTTGTGATTTATATTTTGTAAGTTGATAATGCTCGCGATGAGCGAAACCGGTCCTGATCAAAAAATATATTGTGGAAATAAGTACTAAAAAAATGTGTTTTTATTATTTAAAACAAATTCAATCAATAAATAAAAATGTATTTTTATTATTTTAAATGTAATGCTTTTCCACCACAATGAATGACAGATAAAACCCCAAAAGTGTCAAATTTAAAGTCTAAAAACGATTACTGGTATATTTTACCGCACAGAAACAATAAATTATGTTTAATAAAATCATAAAAAAAATTAAGTTTCCGAGGCACATTTTCAACAATATCTGTATAAATTATTTGTTTTTCCCGGCGATAAAATATGCCAGTGATCATTTGCAGTCTATAACTGGAAACAACGGTATATCGCCAGCGAGCAATTGCTTGCGGTTAATTGGTAACAGTGAATCGCAGGCGATATATTGTATTTTCCAACATTTCTTTTTGATATTCATTTCAATTGATATAGTCAACCATAACACGATTGATTTTACTGCACTGACATCATTGCACAACCCGTTCAGCTCAGTGTTATATTAATTTTATCATAGTGTAGAGTATTTAATTTTAACAAGGTTGGCTATAAATTTACAGATCGTACTTTTAAAATAAACGTGTATTGAAAAACGAATCCTTCAATTCTAGCCCTTTTTACACAGAAAACATTTCTCGTGTTAAAAATTTCATATATTTGATTACTTTTCGAGAATCCCAAGTGCGTGTAAAATAAGGATCATATAAAAAAGTAAATTAATATGAATAAATGTATGTAAATAAAATTGCTATATAAAATGATATTTACGAAAATTCCTCCATAAATCAAAAGCAATTCATCTCCATAATTATTCTGGAATATGCCCATCATCAATTCCATATGTAAAATGTACAGGTATTTTTGGTATCGCATTATTTTTATTCTCTTCTGTTCGTATGCTTTTACGAAGATATGATTTATACTTTGAAATAAGAGAGAAGTAATATTCTTTTATCGTAAAATGTTACGTTCCAAAATAAATCACGGAATATTTTTGATACAGAAAGAGAATATAAAAAATAAGAGTAAAAGCGGAATAAATAATCATAATACGCAACATAAAAAACGCATAAAAATTTCACGCCATATGTTTGCGTAAAACACGTGTGTATTACGCACGTATAAAATATCTCAAATACGTTCATATTACGACATCGAAATGTATTGTCTCTTCAAATATTTCAAAGAGCAGTATTTTACAAGTAGTATCATACAGAGATAGAATAAATAAAAAGATAAAAAATGATTTAAAGACTCGCCAGTATATATTTAAAAAAAAACAAGCGTTATTTTTATAATTTATGATATCGACTGAAGGTGCTTGATGGAATTTCAAAATCAAATATGAATTATTACAACTTTGTACGATTCCATATGTTTTGTCATTAATAACTCGGGTTTCGCCTTTCGGCATCATCAGGTATTCTATCAGATCGATAAGATCGTTAATGAAAACTATCACAGACAATTGTGTTAATTATTATTAGATTAAAATTATTTAATTTGTTTAAGTTGCCTTGGGGTTTTGTTTTCCTGTAATTAATACCTTTAGTATATAGACGATACCAACTGTTTATTGTACCTCAGTTCTGTTGCATCCGTGTGATAGAATGTCTGAAGATGCGAAAGGCGAAACCCGAGTCGTTAACGACAAAACATGTGAAATCGTACAAAGTTGTAACAATTCAAATTTAGCGTCATTTTTATTTCAAATTAGTGAATAAATTAACTATTTTCGCTCCCGATGTAGAGCATATGTCCGTTAATAAATTCCACAATATGTCTTTTCAAGAGAGAATGGATGGAAAGCAATAAATGAACGAGACGATTGTAAAAACAATTCATGTAAGCATCCGTATTGAGATCGTAATATAATCATATGGAATCTAAATTCTTTTAAAACTCTGCCACAGGACCGCGAAACTTACAAAATTAATTTATTTCTGTAATAAGCATACACCAATATATAATAAAAACAAAACTTACAAAACAAACTTACTCAATTTTCTTAACCGTATGCACACGTTTCGTAGCAGAAAAGTATTGTAGAAGACTTACCTGAAAAACAAAGAGAAATGGAACAAATTAATATAAAATATATACATGAGAAACTGTTTTATATAAAAATATTTACTAAAAATTCGTTCGGTTTTTGGTTATTGAAAAACTGCTAATAATACAATTCAATCGAGAGCGATTTTATTAGCCAATCTTGTGCAACTTTATTTTTTATTCAACATTTTATTTATCTAAAAAAATATTTATTAATGGGTAACGCCTGAAATTTTCACTCAAGTATTTCTGCAGTATCTTTGGAAAATGCTTCTAAGTTTAGAGGTATGCATAATAAAAACCATTCTCGCAGAATTCAGACACAGTCTCGTGTACTTTTTTATCAATTTATGACTGTGCGCAGCTTAGGTATTCTCATCTAGAAAGCAATATTTCATTTTAGAAGAAATAGTAGGATCATTTACATTTTTGGACATATTTCTGTCTGTCTAACTACCGTCGTGACTTAAAGCTTCGGGAATAAAATTATAACAGGCGAAAGATAACCTTTTTTATAAGCTGAACGTTAATTCGCTCGTGGGTATCGCTAATTTATTATTCTAGCCAATTCACAAGTCTACGGCGTAGAACGCTCTACGTTTAAAAATAAACATTTTAGTTGACTTTTTATTAGCATAAATTAAAAAGCTCTTTTACAATTAGTAAAATTAAGTATTATTTGACTGTTCTTCTTATGTCAGTGGTAATTGTTTCTTAATTTATTTCGCTAGATAGTTAATATAACTTTTCCTATTCGAGTAATGCGAAGAAATCGAGTCAGTAATTTTCAATTCGATTCCGAACGGATTACACATTTTTCATTTAGTAAAATCCATAAGATAAAAATTATAAGATTACAAGAAATATTAAAATCAAATCAACAACAAATTGTTTTTTTTTTTATAAAATAATTGAATAATTCCGTCCATATAAAACATGATGCCTAAAAACTTAAATTAATATAAAATACGAGATGACTACATAATATGCATTGAATACTAATACGATTTGTATACCCAAAATAAACTAAATGTACATATTGTCATAGCTTATAACAAAATGCAAACATTGCAGAGAAACCACACCCCGCAAAACTTTAGGGAGGTGTTGTTGCCAACTTGGTAAAGAAAGCATCATAAGGTTGGTAAATTTATTCGAAAGGCGCTCTCTGAGTCGATATGTCGCAATAATATGTTGAGTACGATGCAATAAACGTCAGTAGACAATAAAAAACACATGCGGCAATCTCCTACCTGAAAGTCAACAAAGGGAATCGAGTAACATATTAGGTTCAATAGATCAAACACATCTGTAAAAACATTTCAGTCACGTATTTCTTGAAACGAAACCCGTAAAGAAGTTATGAAACATATTTATTATATTTTTAACACATAATTTAAAAAACCACTGCATGATTAACAAAAAAAGATTACAGAACTATTTGTATTTCATATTTACGTTTAAAGTGTTACTTTTTAGCAGGAATGCATTATATTTAATAAAGAACTCGATACATTGTACTATTTCCATATTTCTATAAAATGACAAACAATCGGTTTCTTCTATACTATCAACTGAATCATCAGTTTGTTATGCAATGAGCAAAACCGGTAATATTTAGATAATATTGTGAACAGTACTAATAATCATATATGCTCTATATTGTAGTAGATATTGCAAAAGAAGAACTAGCCCTATTTATAGTTTTTGACTTATAAGTAAAAAAAAAGATCGTTGACCTCCTATATAATATTATACATGGCCTGAGAATTTCCCGAAAATCACTTGAAATTCATAGTCATCAAAAATTATTTAATTGCAGATTTTTTTGTATTTTTATTGAGAATCGATCAAAATTTTATCATTAGAGTCTACTGGTTAAGGTATCACATAAAATAGATTATGAACTCAAAAATCATCTGTAATGTTTTTTAGGAAATAGTTTTTCTCCAGTGTCAAAAATGTGCCTTAAAAACTTTGTCAAACACATCTTCATCAAAGGCTTATCAATATACATTTTATATATTTGAATATTTTAATATCATTAATTTAAGAAATCCTGTATATTGTTTTATAATTTGTCGGTAATATATTTACTTTTCGTTGATGAATCAAGAAACAAATAATGACAACGGTTTAAAAATAGATTAATCTGAGTTGATTCATAAACAGCTGGTGAATCACTGGCACCACTAGATTATTATTAATGTAACCATCATAAAGATGAAGTTGCTGCACCCACTCGAATGAGAACTATTTTTATCGTTTATTGAATGATTGTTTTATCGCTGTATGTTCTCTGTGTTGTTTTTATATAAAACATTGCTGCATTTTAGACAAAACGATTATTAAAAAAATAACAAAGAAACAAGACAAACAAAAATTGACATAAGATATATAAATAAGTATTGTAGTATCATTGTCATCAAATTATTTCACGATATCGATGTCAAATATTTGCGTGCTTACATACACTTAATCAATTTTATTTTTGTATTGAAAAATATATCTGTTAAGCAGATAGTGTAAGGCATAAATTTAAGATTAAATATGGGTGTATTCAAGTATCAGAATATTACCACGAGAGATTTTCATTAATTTCCAATGGATACATGACACGTTTAAAAGAAGGAAAGGGTTAAGGTAAATGATTGCATTTGTTGAGAAAATAATCTTAAATTAAAATAAGACAAGAGCAAATTATAACGTACACATTTTTAGTACTAAATTAAAAACTGTACCCTAAACAATTATCATGAAAACTTCGTGAATATAAATTAATAACACAATTCATGAGTAATAAATACAGAATTTAAAAGTCTTTGATTGCTAATAATATTTTATTAAGTTTGTCACATACTTAAAACAAATTTCATAAATAAATATATGAGCCTATTCTATGTGAATTAATGACTAAATACTTTACGAATCTAGCAATAAGAACAATATATTTTTATTTCTTGCATACGCTGTATTGAACTGTTGTTGATTGCTGAAATATTTCATATTTGAATGAAATAACAAAATATCTTAAATAATTGAGCACAACTGATTTTGTTAATAATGCTAGCGATGAGCGTAACCCGTCCTGATCATAAAATTATTATGAAAATAAGTACTAAAAAATGTGTATTTATTATTTAAAAAATCATGCCATTCGATCAAGAGGTTTCAGTTAACACCTTAAAAGTAATAAATAATCGTTACAGTCACTTTCATATACATATATAACGAGTGGATGAGACGTGATTAGTCAAGCACAAAAAGCTTCATTATATTCGTGGTGATGATGAACTTAACACCTCTGATTATCGACTTCGTTGACGTTTGAGAGATCTTCTTACAGTTATGAGCATAGCCGCAATGAATAAAAGGGGTGGATTATATAGTATTAGAGTAAAAATAAAAATCGTGCGTGTGAAGCCACTTATAAAAATATGTCTAATGGTCACATACGACAAAGTGACGGTTGCAAATGCCGACAAAAAAGGGTTCTAATGTCTATAAAATTTCAAATCCATAAAAGAATACTAATGACGCATTAGCCAAGAGTAATTATTTATTCATAAAGCAGCTGTGAAATATTTCTAGTTCTATTCCAACCGCTGACTCTCTAACTTTGCGACAACTTTTACAAATAACAACTATTCTGAGAGAATCCTCTGTTTTAAATAATAAAACACATGTACTTACATGGTTACAAATTACGACCCAGCAATCAGTCCAGCCATCCGTTAATGTTTCAGACAAAACTTTTTAATTACATTTAAAAACTATTTCCGCACTTAACCCTATAAAATACGCATACGAATACATAATTAATTATATCCCCCTTTGATAATAATTAACGATTCGTGTAGTACCACTCTGCTCGTACGTTTGAGGAATAGGGGTGGCAAAAATTACGCACGGGTGGGCCCCCGAATTATTATTGGTCCCTTTCATAAGAGATGTTACTGTAGATTTGGATGATTTCAAACAGCTAAAACTTTGACAAACATGTGGATATGTTAGGTTCTGATGCGTGCAGTAATAGGTGATGCATTACTTTAGTGAAATCAGTTTTATAGTCTCAGTATTAAATAATACCTGCATACTTTTTTGGCAACGAAAATATACATTTCTAATAATTTAATTTTGCGTCTTAAATGCATAAAGAATTAGCCATAGCACACAACCGTTTAAATATTTTTTAAAAATTGATCAGGACCGGTTTCTGACAGATTTATCACTTGATGATGCTAGTGATGAGCGAAACCATTCCTGATCAAAAAATACATCGTGGAAATGAAGTGACAGTTTACACTTTAAAAGTGACTATTAAAAATACTGTAATAAAAGAAATACTCCTGCTCTTGATTTCAAATCGAAATGACATCATTTTTTTTAAGTTACTATGTGCACCGTGGATTCCATTACGCATAATTTAAAAAAAAATATTGTTGTGAAGATCAATAACAACACCAAATAATATGTGCCTCAATTATCTTCGGTGGGTGAAGAAATTTGTCACCATGGCAGAACATTTTCGATTGATTATTAGAAGGGAAGATAAAAAAACGATTATATAACGGAGTTTGCCTTTGGGCAGCTTTATGCTTTTTATCAGACAAATGCAATATTTCAAGTTTCAAAAATTCTAAATTTATGTTAAAATTCCATCCAACACCGTCAGTCAATATTGTAGATCATTTTTAATGACTTCAATAGTTATTTTTATAATCTAGTTATTGTTCAGAATAAAAAAAAAAGTGTTAAAACATAGAGCTAAAAAAGGCCCCAAATTTCTTAAGCGCGATGGGTCCCTGACTTTACATTCCCTATTCCTATTTGGAGTAGAGTGAAGCTCAATTAGGATTACACGCAGCGACATAAAGATGTTTAATTGATCAAAATAAAATAATATATTTACTACAAACGTTTATCGTTACATTTTCGCAGCGGGGTTTTACGCCAACAATGGAGACGTATATATAAATTGTTTCGAGCAACACTGTTCATTTACTTTATCGAGATTGAAAACATTTCGCCATTTACAATTTACATTTTGGCAGTGAAATGCTTTGTGTAGGAAATACATTTCACATCTGCGTTGTGACACAAACAAAATAAATAACAGATAGTATAGAGAATATCGCGCAGCGGAAAGGTTGCGTCTATTCAACTCGTTTTCATTAATAGAAATTTAACATTACGGTTACAAATATAACGGATAAATGGTTACAACATGGACGATGTAGATCTTTAACTTGTGACTTCTGAATTGTAATGTGCGGTCAACTGACATCGATATTTTCATTCCAATTATAAAATAATGACAATTTATTATTGAATTATATAACTGTAGATTTTTTTTAGAAACGACCTTCTTAGTAATAATTACAAAACAATGAATACGATCCTCCGAAATGAAAAGGTTTTGTTTTTATTCTTAAATAATCATGACACATCGACTTTTTTTCCAGCTTTCCAACTTTTCTCTGTTGGCTACAATAATTATATTGTTGTTTTAAGATTTGGACATCTTCAGCGAGAATTTTATTCATGTCATATATATACGATGCCATTATTTTTCTTCTATAAATTTGGTTTCTTAAATTATTTATTATTTTTTTAGTTTTATTATTAATTGGTTATTTAAATATTATTGACAGATCTCTAATTGTGTGTATACGTGACCCGAAGACATTATCAACAATATTCTATGGAGATGAAAAAAAATGGTTCCGTAATATGCACTAATATTTTAAATATTTAATATAATCATAATATAACTTATGATTTCATAAAATGATAATTGGGTATCCCAAATATAAATCTTTTTGATATCATTTCTTGGATAATTTATAGTTGCCCAATATGTAAAAATTGATAAGAATTTGTGATCGATTTACAATAAATAAATGTTGCAATGACAAGCAATCTGCTGTAATAATGCCTTAGTGTCATAACTACAATATATATGAACAATGAAGATTGAAAAAGAGTCAAAAGTGTGATCATTTCAATTGTATAGAACATAGGAATCAGTCTCTTGCTATAATTATACACTTACACTGATTGCCAAAATGATTCATAATGAGCATTAAAGAGCCGAAAAAATTTTGAATAACAAATCAACGGGCAAGTTACACAGATTACAGAAACAAAACCGGACATTCATTAATCATTCATTCAAAAATAAATCCTAACAGTAGATTGCAAAAATAATTGCTAAGCCATTTGATAACGTATAATTAAGAGAGTGAAAAAAACATTGGCGTTAATTAATTGAATAAAGCTGATAATTTTATTTAACAATGAGAGATTGTTGTTTTGACATATAAAACATGTGCGCAATATTTGGCGCAGTTGCCATGGAAAAAATAATAATTAAAAATCGCATGTTCTAAATACTTTGCAATAAACGTTTGTTTTACAGCGTCAAAACTCAAATAAAAAAATGAATAGAAAAACTGTTACATTGTAATATTCATAATTATTGATTTCACTCGTATATGACATGCTGACATTTACGACGCCATAACTACCTTTTGCGATTTAACATATTACTCTCGTGGAATTTACTTTCATTTTAATTTCAATTATATTATTCACAATGCAAAGTATTAAAGTAACCATAAATAACACTAAACTTTAAATTATTCTTGATGAATGTAATTATATTTCGCATAGTCGGTAATCTAGTTCATAAAAACAGTACAATAAACGTAAAAGTCGAAAACAATTAACAATAGGAGTTTCAAATAATTGACTCGATGGTATTCTAAGTACTTATAAAATAAAAATGAATATAAATATCTATGAAATATGATTGAATAAAGAATTGTCGAAACAGATGATTAAAGTTTGTTGATAGTGCACATTTCAAAATACTAAAAAAGGGTGTCAAAACTTTCGTGTAAAAGCTTTTACAATATACATATTAAAGCAAAATAAAATACTTTTGGCGTGATATGATACCATGAGACGATGTAAGCGGAACAAAGAGATACATACGATGATGAGTGTTATGATCAGACAAATCACGTCATCACTTTATTTGTATCTTTCTTTGTTCAGTTGTTTTCAAATTATTGACTCATCATAAATTGCTGAAAAATCACGTTTTTATGTCATTTATTTATTTCAAAAGAAAAAAGATGATCTACATAAAAGAATGCCAACTGCAGTACGCGTTGACGTTTAATCAAAAATTCAATGAGACTGTTATCTATCCATACGTCACGGTGAATAATAAATTTACGTTAGCGGGGCACAATAGTGCAATAAAAATAATGCGGCACATTTCAACAATGAATGGAAGATACGCCTGCCCACACCAAGCAGAAATACTTGCTCTCTGCTTGAGTATAGGGTGAATAATGAAAAAATATTTGTTGAAGATTGTTTAACCTTTCCAGGAGTATGGACGTAC